>BQNB010038383.1:468-46938 GCA_026074375.1 Tanacetum coccineum | reverse complement strand
ATAAAAGCACGGCTAACATTCTCTTTGATCCTTGACTTTTCCTTCAGCATTCTTCTTAAGCTTTTAGCATATTCTGTTGAATTGATTTGTAGCTTCTTTAATTTTATCAATACTTCCTTCTCATCATACCCTTTTTCTTTCAAACGACCAGGAAAAGGAACACTAGCTCGGCTGATCTCAATCAACAAAATCTTCTCATCCATATTAAGACTCGATATGGCGTATTGATCAGGTCTAATACAACGTATCAAGGGCGTTTCAGCTTCTTCGGTAGTAGTAATTGATTTGACATAATCTCTTGGGTTTGTTTCAGTTGAACTAGGAAGGCTTCCAGATCCCCTTTCTTGAAGTACCATGCTTATTTACCTAAATTGAATCTCTAATGCTTTGATTGAAGCTCCTTGATTTTTGATTGCAGCATTCGTCGATGCTCGAATTTCCTTATTCAAAGTAGAGTGTTCATCATGTATGTTAGCATATTCAGCCATGAACTTGTTTAATGATTGTTCCATCGTTTGTCTCCTTTCTTGATATGATGTATTTCCATTATCCCTTTGGTAGAATCCTGGAGCAGTTGCTCTATATCTTCCTACTTGTGGGAATGGTACTTTAAATTGAGTGTAGTATGCCTCTTCAAGTGTCTTTCCTTCCTCCTTCAATGGACAATCTTTAGTGTAATGTGGTCCATTGCATAATTCACAACCTACTTGAGCAGCATACACTCTTTCATTCATTTTCTTAATTTCCCTACCGAGATTGTTCAATTGAGCTTGAATAGCAGCTAATCCATCAGAAGCATTACTACTTTTATTTCTAAGAGATGTCCTATAGTGCCATTTTTGAGAATAATCAGCCATTTCTTGGATGGCTTTCTTAGCTTCATCTACTTTCATTTTAGGCACACCTCATTTAGAATTAAGAATCTGTCTAGTGGACACATCCAGACCTTTGTAAAACAAAATCACTTCCTGCATACTGGTTAAGTAATGTTGAGGACATCTCAATAAAAGTTCCTTGAATCGTTCCCAAGCCTGGTAAAGAGTTTCTTCCGGCTCTTGCTAAAAATTATTGATTTCCTTCATCTTTTTAGCAGTACGAGAAGGTGGACAGTATTTGCTTAAAAAATTTCCTTTAAGAATTTCCCGAGTAGTAATCGAACTAGCAGGTTCATTTCTTAACCATCTACTTGCAACTCCAGTAAGTGTGATAGGGTAAACACGAAGCATAAATTGATCCTGAGTCACATCTGGTGTAGTAAATAAATGAACTATCTCAAGAACTCTTTCAATGTGCTCATTTGCATCCTCATTTTCTGATCCACTTGAAGTATGGTCACACAATTCCTTAAGAAATTGACATTTCAATTCAAATTTAGCATCTTTATCAAATTTCAGTCTAGCAACACCCGACTCGTAATCCTCTCGGGTTTTCATCATGTACTCCTAAATAGTTGGTTCCGTCATTGTTTTTGTAATTTCTTTTTCAACCTGCTCTTCGTGATTAGAAAATAACTCGAATCCCGATGAACCCGAATGATCAAAATTAGTCGTCTTAAAAAGCTTTCTCAACGAATGTAACGCTTGCTCAGGTTCGTCGTAAGGTTCAACGAGCTCTTTGTTTGAAATCCTGGTCATGCACTACCTGAAAACAAGGTTTAAATATCGGTAGGATAGGTTCGGAAGAAATAAAATACAGAATACTAAACACGAAAGCGGAATACAAAAAATTAAAACTACTGCTGTATCAGACGATCGATACGCCGTATTTAGTAAACCGAATACGCCGTATTGATGTTTGATATCGAATACGGTGTATAGGTTTTGAAAGTGGATACGCCGTATCCAAAGGGATGAATACGGCGTATCGGGTATTTGATCAAAAGAAAAACAGCAGGTAAAAACAATGCAGAAAAATAAATAAAACACATAAATGTGCAAAATAATACAAATGCAGAATAACACACTAATACAAACTAAACTAAAAACACTAAATCTAATCTAAAATACTAATAAACAAGTATTAAACAAATTCACTCCCCGGCAACGGTGCCAAAAAATTGATGTGTCGTTATGTGTAGGTAATTTATATTATCAAGTTATACTATTTATATTTTTCTGACTTTACCTATTAACTAACACAAACGGACAGTATACCCGATCGATTGTAGGTTCATTGGTAAGTAGGGTGTCGATCACTAAGAGTGAGCGTTAATACTTAATCTATCAGTATTTTAGTTATCTAATGTTAGTCCTAATTAATTCTAATTAAACCTAAACTAACGCAAGGGGGAGGGGGGGTTTCAGCGTGAGAGACTGGCACGAGTTTTGGTTTAACCTAAACTAGATAAGACAATTAACACACACAAGTAGATAAACAAATGATAAAGAAGCGGTCAAGCACTAATGTAAGGAAAACATATTAACCAAGTTTAATTAAATAAGACGTATGAATTGTTTATTTGTGCAATGATTGTACTAATCTCGTTTGTGGTATATCATCCCTAAGTTAGGTGGTACTTCTCCCTAGACTCTAGGTTTATATTACGGTTAATCTTATCACAATCAACCAAACCCGCATAAAGTTTACACAGTTAATTATAATCTATCTAGGTGACAATATTGGTATCGAATATTAAAACCTATCTCATCGAGGCTTTACCAACTTATGCCCAATTGTTATCTATATACAGGTAGTCTACAATCCACTGAACTACCTATGGAAAATAGAATGTTATTTGTAGTCCTAAGATACCTTAGTCTACCATTCACCTAACCAGAAGTAGAACCATGACTTTATTTGTAGTCATATTTGATCCAGATATATAGACAAACTGTATGTAGTATCTATCCCAGGCTCTAGTCTACAACCCAAATAACGATGAGTTACATCGCTTTATATGTAATCCTAGATCCAGTTAAATGATAGATGAAAACATAATCAAAGGATAAACGGGTATGAAGTGATAAACATAAATAACATGCAACGAAAGAGTAAACAATCGACATAAATAAATCAAAACATCAAATTATCATAAACATGGCTAATACCTATAGGTATTAGCCCATAGCCATTATAATCATACACAGTATCATAGACGAATGATTAAAGTAAGGAAAATGTTACGCTAACCGAATGCGTATGGCGGATTATAATGATTACAAGAGTTTTCCTATTAAATTGAGGCTCTTGCAGGACCTTCTTAGCTTCTAAAATCGTATGAGAAACTTACTTGGTGGTTAAAATCTTCTATTGCACACCGAAAACTGGATGTAGGGTTTTCTTTATATAGGCTCTGAAATCAGGTCGATATGCCATATTGGAGTGGTCCAATATGGCGTATTGGGAGTATTTGACATGGGCTCCATGATTATTTTATTCTACAATATTCATAAACCACCATTGAATACGGCGTAGACTCTACTAGATACGGCGTATTAGATGTAAAACATGTTTACTCAGAATGTTGACCAAAGTATTTTATACGGCGTATCTACTGATGTGGATACAACGTATTCTTCAAAGTCAGACAATGGTCTTGAATTCGTCTAAGTCTTGAGATACGGAGTATTTGTCTAGAATGATACGTCGTATTCTTCAGATTTAGTAGACTTTCTCGAACTTCTTCATTAATGCTCCAAAACACGTTCGTTTCTCCATCTTTTGCCAATTGCTTGATAATAACTGAAATATATAAAGATAAGCAATTAAGTATCAATTCATATATAAAATAATGTAATATCAGGCAATATAGATAGGATAAATGATGTCAATAATGTGACGTTATTTGATGTCATCAGTTGTGTATTGCATGTTTTATGTGAAATAAAATGCTTGAATGTTTCTTGCTTACTATAGATTGGTTATAACACAATAGGAAGAAATTATGACATTATTGTCCAAACATGCTCAACAAAAAGTAATTGGAGTCATGAATAACTATACATATAAAATGTTAAAATATGTATATGAATGTATGCAACAATGTACAAAGTCACAAAAATCCATATTTGTACTCATCCATGTTTCCAAGTTTCCAGATGGTAAGCTAACCCATTATGGACTTGCACATGTGTATATGTTTGTTGCTTGTGTTGTTTTGTGTTTTCTTGTTGCTAGATGTAGCCAAGAACACCTTGAAGGTAATGCACTTGACCCATGGATCCCCGTCTTGGAATAAGGGGGAGCAACTATCTAGGGGGAGCATGTACAATGGTATCTATTCTCTCCTCTATACCTATATCAACCTTCTAATAAAAGACCAAGATCCTGCCTTTTTGATTTGACAAAAGTGGGAGAAGGAAATCAAAGAAAAGATTCCTATTATGGATTGGGAAAGCTAGTATAACTAGCAATTATGGAAGCAAAGATGTCACACCCCGACAAAGGCGGAAACTCGGGATTGCAACATAATGATCAATCATAACACAAGATACAAAATAGAGAAAAACTACATTGCATAAACTCCAAGTGCTATGAAGACCATCAACCTCGAACAACTCGAGTGATGTCCTAAATCACAACTAAAATCCATAATCTCTTACAATTATTCAACTGCCCACACAGGGGACCATAATCCAAACTTAATCCAAACATCCAAATACTAAAATCAAAACAACAAGCAAGCAAGACTTCACATGAAATTCCACTCGGGATACTTCTAAGTCTGCTATCACAATCACCAAACTATTCTTCTTTCACTTCACCTGAAAATGATACTCGAAAACGTCAACAATAATGTTGGTGAGCTCGTAGGTTTGACCTTAAACCCAAAAGTTGTGCCAATATTTCAACAGTTGACAATAGTGCTATATGACAGTGAATATATGCAAACAATCTAAAACATAACATCCACGCTAGTCAATCACCAGATGTTACTTACGCACCTAAAGGACCTACCAGCTGGAGCACTAATATTAGGGAAGGACCTCACACAAACTTGGGTAGGCGTACCCATCCGCTCCAATAAACCACACAATACTCGTTAGGCGGAACCCATTTGATCCAATAATCTCAAAACACTGGTAGGCGTACCCATCCGATCTAAACAATCATGCATAATATTCACATAACAGTCATAAGCACATATCTTGTCCCAAAAACAAAACCACATTTCGCACAGTTCAATTCAAAACATTTCAAAACACATTTGAGTATCATTTTCCACCAACATAAAAACAGTAAAAAGTGAGGTTACGAGAAATCACCTTAAGCAAGTCTTTAGCAACCAAATCTCAATCACACAAGCAAATACAACGACGCCCGCACACGACCTAGCCCAGTTAATGTCCTAATTTAATCATCTAATTCCAAAACAATCTTCACGTTTGATGCATAGAGTTTAGACGCGTTGTACAATTACCGAAAACAATTTTGTGGTGTGATGGTTGACGACATATTTCCACAATCATATCAATCTCATTCCCCGATAATACATACTTATATTATTTAGAGAAAATAGATAAGTAATATAAATAAATATTTATAATTAATAATTATAAATATATTTCGACAAGTCCATTCGGTAAACCTTAGTCACTTCAAAATAATCATAATACGGTTAAAAATAAAACGTTTACTCATAATAAACACATTAGAGAAGTTTCGAGAAAAATATATTTTTCGTCTTTTAGTGAATTTAAATAAATAAACAAAATAATTAAATAATATTTTATTGTTTAAAACTCAAAAATCATGTTTTTAGGAAAATTTCTAAGTATAAACTTTTTACAAAATTTCAACATGACCCGTACGCTCAAAAAACGTTTTCCAAGGTTTCAAACCATTTTTCAACACTTTTCATAAATTCGACACTTTTCGACAAAATTCCAAATTCTCAATATTTGACGTTTACTAAAATGTTTTTCCCAAAATACCGTTCAATATCACGTCGTAAATACATTTCCACTTTCAAAAGTCCGACAAAACTCTCACAACGACTAAATATCGCTTATTGGGCTTTAAGGCCCAACAAGGGTCCATTAAGACATTTATAAGTCCAAAATACGATCCAAGTCCAAAATCAAGGTCCATTTATATATATAAGCATATACTTATAAGTAAAAATAATCCGAACCACAATAAGCCCTCCCATTAATCAACGGCTTAAATAGACTTATTGGGCCGTGAGTCCAATAGCTCAAAAATACGTATATTAAGCTTAAAAATAAGCTAATAAGCTACGTATCGCAATTGGTTACTACTATAAGCCTCAAAAATAATCCACAACATATGACATAACACAAAAATAATTAAAATCACCTTCCTAGTGATTTTGGGAATGGTTCGTGGCATATAAGCCTAAAATAAGCTAAGAAATAGCTTAAAAATAAGCCCGCAATAATCTATACAAGCTATTATCAAAAATAAGCTATCTAGCAACATATATTATTCAACCATCATGACCACAACATCAAAACTACAAAAACCCTATTCTTTCTTATTATAACCCACGAACCAAACACCCCTTATTTTATCCGTTTCGCTTCCAAAAATTGATTTTCACAACGATTAACTTGTTCAACTAACATCTATGCATCAACATAAACCCAAAAGGACAAACGAAATTTAAATTTGAAAACTTACAAAAAAATCTTCAAATTTGTAGATTTTGACACGAACCGGATAACCCAAACGTTGTTTAAATGGATACCCGAACACTAGAATCAACCCCAAATATTCATGTCTTCATGTTTTCTTGATCAAAGCTCAAAAATATAAAGTGTGTGTGTGTGTGTTTGCTTAGCTTGGACTCCAAAAGGGAGAGAAAAGAAAGATGAAAAATATTTTTGGTGTGTGATATAATGTTTGAAAATGAAAATGAAAGGAAATATATATTCCTTGAAACAACATAAGTCCTAAAAACATGCCTCCTTGTCTCCAAGGAGTTTCGACCGGCCTAGGGTATCCAAGAGGGTCTCAGGCTTTTCTTTTCGTGTCGGGATCACTTAAATACTCGTAAAACTCAACCGTAAAATTTACCCCAAAGTTAATTAGCATTTTTATTCACCTTAAAAATACTTTTCCATTAACCTAGAGTATTTACACGACATATTTTCACTTTAAACCCTTTCAAAACTCATTTGGACATTAACGGACGTGTCAGACTCGTTTTTCGGCATTTCTCAAAATTCACGGATCAAACCACCCGGAATACAAATAACACAATAATACCTTTCAAAAGGGATTATTAATCACAATAAACCACAATTCATCATAATTCTCACAAAAATCATCACCGTCAACACGGTACCAAATCTGAATAAACTAACAAAAGTCAAATAGTCAAAGGACTATAAATGAAATATTCAGAACACAAAAAGGGCAAAGGTTACATTCTACCCCCCTTAAAAGAATTTCGTCCCCGAAATTCAACCACTAACATCACTAAACAAAAGCGGATACTTCAATTTCATCTGATCTTCACGTTCCCACGTGAATTCAGGACCACGTTTTGAATTCCACCGAACCTTGACGATGGCAATCCTACTACGCTTCAACTTCTTAAATTCTCTTTCCAAAATTTCCACAGGCTCTTCCACAAAATTTAACTTAGCATCAACTCGAATCTCATCCAAAGGCACTTGCAGTGTTGGATCAGCCAAACACTTCTTAAGGTTCGACACGTGGAACGTGTCATGAACACCGTTCAACTCCTCAGGCAAATCTAACCGATAGGCCACAGGGCCTACTTTCTCAACAATCTTAAATGGTCCAACAAACCTAGGTGCTAACTTTCCTCTCTTCCCAAAGCGTACCACACCTTTCCAAGGTGACACTTTGAGCAAGACATAGTCACCTACACTAAACTCTAAAGGCTTCCTCCTCTTATCGACATAACTTTTTGTTATCCCAAAACTTAACTCATATCACAACAATAATCCATACTAATAAGCAATAAGCTAGAAAGAGAGAAAGGAAAAATGGAAGATTTATTAGAGAGAGAAAGTAGAGAGTGGAAGATTACACACACACAAGTGTAAGAAATGGTAACCAACACCCTCTCCATGTGTGGAGAGGGTCCTATTTATACCCCTAGCCAACATGTAGGCGTATGGGCTTGTTACTTGGGCCGGGCTTGGCATATCTTGGGCTTTGAGCCCGAAACACGGACAATATTAGATTACAATCCAAGCCCGTTGAACCCGACTAGCCTATTACTTAACAAGACTAATTTCGACTAATAAGACCGATAACATTCTTGTTCGACTTAATAAAATTAAGGCTAACAATCTCCCCCAATGTTGAGGTCTCTTTCTTCAAACTCCTCCACTGTTGAGGTCTTCTTTAAGTTCTTCTATTAAGGATGTGAAGGACTTGATCTTCTATGTTGACGTTCTTGTACGACCGATAACATTCTTGTAGGAGGTTGTCTTGTTTTATCATTGTCTCCCCCGATGTTGAAGATATGACTTTTGATGTTTATGCTTTGCCTTGTTTATCTTCGGTCTTAGTCTTTGCTTGTTTGTAATGGCTTTGTTCATTCATGCTTTGTGATCTTGATCTTGAGCCTATGTCTTTTGACTTTGAGTTCTTGAGATCTTTATCTTGCATCATCTCCTTGACTTGAATCATCTTGATTTGACTTTATTAATTAACTTATTCTCTTGACCGACATACTCATACTTATTGCATTCTTTGTTTGACTTATATGAACATAAGGCTAGCAATCTTTCCAAAATACGATTCTTGATTTGACTTTGAAGATCTTTTGAGGAAGTTTAGCATCAACAATCTTTATGCTGAATGATTGACTTTGAAAGCTTGAGTATGAGTATGTGGTAATGAATCCGACTTCGCTGGTACATGGTTGCAACACCGACGATTGAATCTGCATTTAAAAGGTTAGTGATAAATAACAGATATGGACAAAAGTGTCTTTGTCACTTCGTCAAATACGGTTGCAATAACTATGGTTCCCCGTTAATTAGTACTTGTGATCAGATAGAATTCATATGAATCTTCTTGACAGGGTTTCGCAGCTGTACTAGCCATTCTCGTTACCGGAGCGTCTCAAAGCAGACAACAACGTAAGAGTGAATCAGATAGTAACTATCTTTCTGATTAAGTCGTCAATTCATTTGCCGGAACAAGTTTGATTCACTTAGAATTGCACCACCGTTTCTTTCCAGTTGACACAAGTTTGATTCATATAGAATCGTGCAAGTCACCTACCAAGAGCTTGTTTGATGTTGGCTCAAGCAGGATTTCCATCTTCACTGTGAATACTTAAGTATCACTCGGATGTTCTGGCAAGATCTCAAGGATAATGCGTAGGACTCTTTGTTACAACTTGTGAACTTTATGGTGTTCAACAAGTGTATTTTGACATTGTGTCCTAATGAGATTTATAATTTGATCTCTTCTGGGCTCTAGACTCGATTTGTGCACTTTGGTTTTTGTAATCGAAGGCTGGAGCAGACTGCCACCTATTCAATATCAACAATCTCAGAGTGAGATGTCAATAGATAACGTGTGTATCTCCATGACAAATGAGACAAGTTTCTTTTGAGAGAAACTTGAATGGCTGGGAAGGGTTGTGCATTGCATCACTGGGTCCATGACGGCTTTCTTCAATATCAACAATCATCTTTGTGATTTTGGTAGATTATGTATTGACCCAGTTTCTGCCTAAGGTGTTAGGAGGGCTGCTTTGTTTTCACCCTTTATCCATACATTTCTTTTTCATTCTTCAACCCCTTCAATGCTTACTAAGACGTCATTACTAACACCTTGTTGTGATTGTTCCAGTGTTAGCTCAATCTTAGTCGGCATTTTTCCCTTATACTCATTCTTCTCCAATCATACCTAAGGACTGCTATTTCTAACTATGGATTGTCCTTGGGTAGATCCCTCCGGTTCTGGTTGGATCATAGGACTTATACCTAACCTTAACCACCTTATGACTTCATCGACGTCGTGAGATTAATTGGTTGTTGGGTATAGAGATCGAACCATAAAAACCTTTTTCTGACATTTTGAAATACTCCCCCTACACATGTGCACCGAGATTCGAAATTGTTTTGCACATGAAGGGAAGAGTTGCACTTAGAGTCTTAAAGATCACATTCTTCTATATCATATTTTAATCACATTTTCTCCCCTTATTTTAAATAATAAAACATTTAGTATTTGAAATACCAATTGATTAAAATTTATGACATGAAAAATTCCATGGGGAGAAAAATTATACCACGATATTGCATGAATTCATTTTTCAGATTGCTCCCCTTCAACAGTATATGTGGGATACCAAGATTTATTAAAAACTTAACATTGGAATGAAAAAATGATATGACACCACACAATGTTGAAGACGGAGTGAGATGCCTTAGTGAACAATGTATATTATTATTTGACATTATAATTTCCACATTTTAATTTCACGAAATGTGTTTGGATAAAAAAAATTAACATTTATGAGATGTACCCAAAACATTAAAAGGCTTTGTTTTTAAAAGCTCCCCATCAGAAATTGATCCACATAAAATGACATTGTAAGTACCACACTTTTGAAAATTTATTTGAGGAAGGGAGTGTTGAACACACAATTTTAACAAATACCACTTTTTATGGAAAGATACCACAAATTATATTGTAGACAATTTGACATTGAAAGTTCTTTTTGAAAAATTGTGTTCAACGATTTATAAAAACATGATAGAAGACTTTTCTTCTATTTTTAGAGTAAGTGCACTAAAGCGTACACTTCCCTATTACATTCGGGTCCGAGTTATGTACTAATGTGTACATAAGTCATTGAGAAAAATTTAGGAATGACATGTTTTGAAAGCATTTAAAACTCTTGCTCGAAATTCATTTACACGCCCGTGTCGATGTTAATCAACATTTCTAGGTACGTAAATGTTATCGATTCCAAGAGACATGTCGAGAAGATTCTTTTTGGTATTTTTGAAATTTTCTGATTTTATATTTCGTTTTTCTAGATTTTATATTTTTGTATTTTCTTTTTGTTGATTTTATATTTTTGTATTTTTTTAAAATATTTATAAATCAAAATAAAGAGGAAAATAAAAATATTTACAAGTCGAAGTTTCCATCAGCAGAGACAGTTGTTGCTAGAGTTGAAGTAGATGAAGTTGAATCAGGTTGTTGTTGACGTTTATCAGATGCATCAGCAGTAGTAACAGCGGAAGACTTTGAAACAACTTGATTTTCTCCATTAAAATATTCGTCGAACGAAGAACCGAATAGACTTTCCAACTCTATCATTGACATCATGACTATCAATCTGCTTTAGGAACTTTTGTTGACGTTGTGGAGCGAGGCTTGAACCGTTTTGTTCAAACATCATTTGACATTAAGGATCGAGGCTTGAACTGATGTGTTCAAACGTCATAACAATTTCATCATTTGTGAATCCACTGTGACACTGGTTTTTGAGATATCAGCTTTTTCAGCAACCACACTCTGAGATTTTCCTTGTTGACATTACATAAGATACCTGCATTTATATCAAGACTTTGTTCCTTCTGAACATTGATTGATGTGCCTACACTTACATCCAGAGTTTGTTTGCATTCATGAATATTAGGGATATCTACATTTGAACCATGTGGGGGGTTCACTGTCAACCTTGCTTATGCAAGAGTCGAATAACTTTCCTGTATGAATCCACCTAAGACCAACAGATTTGAAAATTCTACCCATGGGTTTCCACCTAAGATCAGATTTAGGAGATGTTTTCTCATACACAACGGAAGTCTTATTAGAAGAAAACCTATGTCCTGTAAAGATCTGCCTACCAGTTTTTGAGTATGACTCTTTTGATCTATGGGTTTGTTACTGTTTCTGGTCTTATGGGATTGAATCTTTGCACGTAAATTCACTTCCTTCAGGAGTTTTGTTATACAAGCATCATGATTTACACTAAAGACACACTTATGACAAGTCGAGCAAACAAAGTGTTTGGAATCTGAAAAAGAACTAGAAATCTTAGAGTGAGCTATCGTTATGCAACTACTCTTAGATATAGGAAAACTCCTAGATGTTTGGTTGTTGCTCCTAGGTTTTGGTTTGCTACCTTTAGTAGTGTTTTATGGACTAACAGTATGCATCACACTAGATTTTGAATTCCTATTTCTTTCTCATGTCTTTTTCCTAGCTTCTTCTTGATAGTAATTGTGAACCATGTCATTTGAACTAAATCTTGGCATGTTCTTAAAACTATTCCTAGATGAGCTAGATGCAATCATATGATCAGGTTTTGCAAAAGTGGATTCTCTTCTCTTAGGCAAATAGTGTTGAGTTGCTGATTTTGACAAGTTGTTATTCACATCAACTTTGGAGGCAAACCGTTGTTTTGACATTTGAGGCCTTTCAGATTTAAACGCATTCGGTTGTCTAACAACTGATTCGGTTGTCTAACAACTGATTGTTTCTTATGATGTAAACCGTCCCCCAAGACTGATGTTTTAGCAAACTTAGTAATCTACACTATTTTCCTTTAAAACTTCCTAAAGTCATTATTTAAAAGCAGCAATTGCAAAAACTATATCCTGAAATCCGAGCTTTTAAATTAGCATTATTAGCAAGCAAAGATGTTGTCTTTTTCTATAGTCTTAGATCTCGTAATTTAAATAAATCAGACAAATTCTTTGTAATGTTTTCAAGTCGCATTTCCTTACGTAAGTTAGCCACACTATGATTGAATCGATGTTCATTGGTTTCAATACGTCATTTCTTTTTTTTAATCTTGGCTTTATTACTTGTTTCATTCAAAATTTGACCATGTTGCCCTGATTTTAAAGATTAATTTTGATATTTAAGTTCGAGAGCAATACAATGTGCTTCCATTCTTGAAAAATATTTTAGTAATTAGGTAACGGTCTTTTTAAGTAAAATATTTTCAGGCTCAAGTGATTGTTTTGAGTAGTCAGTTGTCTGGTTATCAGGTGATGAATCAAGCATAGGACTTTTACCTTGACATTGTTCAGGATACTGGTCAATCCTACCTTCATTAATGATTTTAGGTTGCTCAATATGCTGTTGTCCTATAGCAAAGATATTACATTCAGTAGTCAATTGTACCTTAGCCATTGGCTCTTCGTCATATATGGGTCTGATATCTGCATCATCATCATCTATATCATTCCCTGACTTGCTGCTTTCATCTTGCACTATTAAGTCTGTCCTAATACTTTCTGTGTCAACCAAATCAGCATCTACTGCTTTACCCGTATTAATCTTACTCTCTGGCGTCTGCAACTATCTTTTATTCACCCTTCTATCATACTGTCTTTGATGACGTGTTCTTTCAGCAACGGACTTCTTAACATTACCCATGTGTTGGAGTAGTGTATCTCTGAAGTGTTTAACCTCGATTCCAGTGTATTCAACAAAATACTGTTCTATATCATTTTGACGTCATAATCCAAAGTAAACTGGTGAATCGATGAACTTTTGAAACTTCTGTTGATCACACCAAAAGACTTTAGCCATGATCCACTTCCTTTCTTGAAATTCATCGTGTCCAAGTTTGTCTTGTGTAGTTGATCTACATTTGAGAAGCATCGTAACTGTGAAAGTGTCATTATCATTGACCAAAAAGTGACAATGAATGCCCCTTGAATCCATGTTTCGTTACGAGTTCTCCTTTTAAAAGTCTTATTTAAAGAAACCTGAAGGTGTGAATGAAAAACGAAAATATGCCATGCATTCATTCTTTTTCCTTGTGACCATCATGTATTTGGATTGCATGCACATCTTTTTTGTTTTAGAATTCAAGCTGATTTCCTTACTGATTACTGATCATTACTAATACTGTCTTCTTATCACAGAACAAGTGTTTTGTATGACAACTAAAGCAACTTATAATGAAATCAAACCTTTAATGCTTGAATTGGGATTTGAATGATCTTCTTATGTCTGCATCAACTTCTTTTGTTTCATTAATTGCGGAGTTCGTTGTTGATGAAGAATTATCTCAAGCATGTATTTACCAATGGAATCCATGTTACACATCATTGCATCGTTGAAGGATTGAGCATCAAATCCTTGTTATTTCTAACATAGGCTCTTTGAATTCTGAATTGAAAGCATTTTTAAACGTTGTTCTGAGTTTTGTCAAAAGAGTCTTGCAATTAGTCTGAGAAATTATTTCTTTAGTAAGATGCTGTTCTAGTAAATCCAAGTCTTGAGAGAATTTCGTCTTGAAGATAGGCACCGTACCAAAATCTTGTAAAGTTTCTAAGAGAATCTTAAATTGTGACTTAACTTCTCTAAGACTGTTCATGCATCTACTTCTTGAAAGTTGTGTCTTCTCTTGAACTTTAGAAGTTGAACACGAAGAAACTGTGTCATTCTGAAGAACACTTGATGTTAGAGTTGGCAAATTGATATTGGTATTTAACATTTTGATGTTGTGAATGGATATCGAATCTTAAGTAGGAAAAGTGATTGTTGTTGTGGATTGGACTCAATTAACGTTCACGGGATTTTACAAGTCTTTGATTAAAACCGAGAAAAGAATGGAATCTTTCGCGGGATTTTACAAAATCAAGAAGAAACCGTGAAACAATAATTAATTGTGGTTGAAATCATTGTTGAAATTGAAGTATGTGAGCTTTTGTAACGATTAATGGGCTTAAAACGATAAACGGTGCACAAATGTTGAACTTTAAATGAGAAACGGTTAATTAAAACTCAAATAGGGACATTGAAGACCTTTGACGTGTACACACATATATTCGAGAAGTTCTTGTCTTAAGCATCAATCTTGAAAAGTTATGAAAGACATTGAAGACCTTTGAAGAATTTTGCTTAGATTGTGAAGTGCCATTGACATTCTGTAGCTTCAATTATCTCGTGAGAATTGCTGATTACATCTCAACCTTTAAACTCTCTAGCTAACTTACCAATCTCGTATTCTGTCGGCTATTGTTGTGACCACAGGTGAAGTAAACCCGATATACCAAACTTGAAAATGAAGTAGAATCCCCTAAATTTGTTACTTAATCTTGCACTGTTGTTTATTGAAGAACGGTGCAAGATTAAATCTATAAGTACTTTATACCCAACCAAAAAAGTATAAGAAGTACAACACCTCTTGAAATTATCCACATCGTCTTCTGCGTGTGACACTGAGTACTACAATGTAACTCCTTTAAATGATAGTTATCCAGGTCTTCAACCAACTACCCTGACTGCTGGAAACTAGGTAATCCAAGTCTCAATCATAAGTTGTATACGTTCAAGCAAGTCATCAATCGATAGATTTGGTTTGAAGAAAAGGGGTAGAAAAAATAGAAGGAAGTCTTGATGATGAAATAAGCAGACGCCTTCGTGAAACCTACTTCAATCTCAAATAAGGGATACCAAATCAACTTCCGTGATCACTTGTCATCGTAATCCGAATCTTTAGCCTTTTTCGTTTAATAATCTTATTCTGGAATTGTTTGCAGTGTTATGTAATCAGTGTTTGTTGTGTTGTAGTTGGGCTTTGAATGATAACGGATGTTAATTATGAATGTGGGATTAACGGTGCAATAGCGGTTTACTTTGGAGGGCTAACGGCTGAATTATAGCTTGTAAGGACTAATGAACTGTTAAAGGTATCTCAACAAAGAGGGGTAAAATAGCCAATAAAGGACAATGGTGAATCTTACTTAACTCTAGGGACTAAGTTTTAAAAAGTAATGAATTTATAATAAAAAAACTAACTTTTTCCCTCCTTAACACGTTTTCTTCCTTATTTCAAAATATGAAATATGTAACGTTTGAATATTTGGTCTTATGAACTCATACGGTTATCGTCGGTAGCAAGTAAATACACCACGTTGATCAAAACGAGTACACGATCAACAGATTGTATAAGTTAAACTCTCGTAGAAGCCACCGTCACACGAAAACCGTAAGACTGAAAAACAACTTAAACGTGTAAGATGTTGTCTTGTTTGAATTAGGTCGGTTCTCATTGAAGACTAGTTCGGTTCCTTAACAAAATTGACTAGATTGGGTCCTTATAGAAAATAACTAGATCGGTTCATCTTGAAAAATTGCTAGATCGGTTCGTACTTGAAAACCAACTAGATCAGGTCCTCCTTAAAAATGACTATATTGGGTATTGAAGCTTTAAACTAGATCGGTTCTTGATGACATGAACTAGATCGGGTCTCAAAGGAAGATTGACTAGATCGGTTATCTTCTTGGCAAGTGACTAGATTGGTTCAACAGAATATCAAATACCTTGAACGCGTGTTTGTTCTTGTAAACGTTGATTACCACAACAATGATAAGCAACCCAAAATAAGCTTTAATAAGCTCTTAAATAAGCACTTTTCAACACCACATGAAATAAGCTCAAACCAAAGTAATCCTTGGCTACAAAGTAAGAAACAAGTATGCGTCTGTTTTGAAGAACATCTTAAAAAAATAGAACAAAGATTTGAACTGAACCTCAATCTTAAAATAAAACCCACCCGTGGTTATTAGAGAAAACCACAAAATAAAAGGATGGCTTGAATTTGGGGACATTACAACACAAAAAAAGAAATATAGCCCAAGATAACAATTACTTTATGAAAAACAAAAATGAAACATTAGAAACGTAGAAATAAAAAATACACGAAGTTGTTGAAAAGAAAAATAAGCCGAATGTTAAATAAGCCAATAAGCCGAACCAAAAAGCTCAAACAATAACCACAACAAAAATACTAAACCCACCCCATGGCGAGTGATACCAAATGTTATCCCAAAACTTAACCCATATTACAACGATAATCCATACCAATAAGCAATAAGCTAAAAAGAGAAAGGAAAAATGGAAGATTTATTAGAGAGAGAAAGTAGAGAGTGGAAGATTACACGCACACACACACACACATGTAAGAAATGGTAACCAACACCCTCTCCATGTGTGGAGATGGTCCTATTTATACCCATAGCCAACATGTAGGAGTATGGGCTTGTTACTTGGGCCGGGCTTGGCATATCTTGGGCTTTGAGCCCGAAACACGGACAATATTAGATTACAATCCAAGCCCATTAAACCCGACTAGCCTATTACTTAACAAGACTAATTTTGACTCATAAGACCAATAACATTCTTGTTCGACTTAATAAAATTAAGGCTAACACTTTTTTGATGATCACGCGCAGCCTTAAGTCTATCCTTAATATGCGAGATCTTCTCAGTAGTCTCTTACACTAACTCAGGTCCTATCAACTGACCTTCTCCCACCTTAGCCCACATAATTGGCGAACGAAACTTTCTACCATACAATGCCTCAAACGAAGCACATCTCACACTAGAATGATAACTATTGTTATACGAAAACTCAACCAATGAAAGATGAACATCTCAACTTCCCCCGAAGTCTAGGACGCACGCTCTAAGCATGTCTTCCAAAGTTTGAATAGTACGCTCACTCTGACCATCGGTCTGAGGGTGATAAGTCGTACTCATGTCTAAACGAGTCCCTAATGTCTCTTGCATTGACTGCCAAAACCTTGATGTAAAATGACTATCACGATCCGATATAATCTAGATCGATACACCATGTCTAGCAACTATCTCATTCAAATACAATCTAGCCAACCTTTCCATCTTATAATCCTCACGCATAGGTATAAAATGAGCAGACTTAGTCAATCAGTCCATAATGACCCAGATTGTGTCATGCCCACTACTAGTCCTAGGCAACTTAGTCACAAAATCCCTAGTTATCCCTTCCCATTTCCATACGGGAATCTCAGGTTACTAGAGCAAGCCAGATGGCCTTTGATGCTCAACCTTAACCTTCAAATAAGTCAAACACTTACTAACATACTCAGCTATATTTTTTTTTCATTCTAGGCCACCAATACCTATCTCTCAAATCATAATACATCTTGTCAGCACCTGGGTGTACAAAGTACTTTGACCTATGGGCTTCATCCATTATTAGGGTTCTCACCTTACCCTTCAAAGGTACCCATATTTGATTCATGTAGTACAAGGTTCCATCGCTTCTCTTTTCTATCATCTCATCCAAACCTTTCTGCAACCCTGCAAACTCATCCACAGCCTCTTTCTGAGCCGTCAGTATCCTATCCTTGATACTCGACTGAAGGGTCATATTCATATCTCTAACTTTCTTAGGCTTTACTCTTTCTTTCCTACTTAGGGCTTCAGCCACCACATTCGCCTTACCAGGATGGTAGCGAATTTCACAGTCATAATCACTAAACAACTTTATCCAGCGACGTTGTCGCATATTCAACTCTTTCTGACTAAAGATATGCTGAAGACTCCTATGATCTGTATAGATGACACTCTTTTTCCCATACAGATAATGTCTCCAGATCTTAAGTGCAAACACGACCGCACCCAACTCCAAATCATGGGTAGTATAATTCTTCTCATGAATTTTCAACTGCCTAGACGCATAGGCCATCACTTTACCTCTTTTCATTAACACACAACCTAGTCCTATCCCGGACGTATCACAATATACCACAAAGTCTTCTAGTCCATCGAGGAGAGCTAGAACAGGCGCATTACACAACCTATCCTTCAAGGTTTGAAATGCCAATTCCTGTTCCTCACCCCAATCGAAAGTCTTATACTTCTGAGTCAAGATAGTAAGAGACTTAGCTATCTTAGAAAAGTTCTTAATGAACCTACGGTAATATCCAGCCAATCCTAAGAATAAACGAACCTTAGTCGGAGTTCTAGGGGCTTTCCAATTCTAAACAGCTTTAATCTTACTAGGTTCTACATGAATCCCATTACCATTTATCACATGCCTAAGAAATTGTACTTCTCTTAGCCAGAATTCACACTTAGAAAACTTAGCATACAACTTCTCCTTTTTGAGCCGTCCAAAGACTAACCTTAAGTGTTCTACATGCTCCTCTTGAGTTTTAGAGTAGATTAAGATATCGTCTATAAACACTATCACAAACTTATCAAGATAAGGCCTACAAACTCTATTCACCAAATCCATAAATACCGCTAGTGCGTTAGTCAGACCAAAAGGCATTACAGTGAACTCGAAATGTCCATAACGAGTTCTAAACGTAGTCTTTGGAATGTCATCCTCATGCACTCTCATCTGATGGTATCCAGACCTAAGATCTATCTTCGAGAAAAACTGCGACCCTTGTTGTTGGTCAAATAGATCATCAATCCTAGGAAGTGGATAATGATTCTTAACAGTCAACTTGTTTAATTCTCTATAATCAATGCACATCCTAAAAGAACCATCCTTTTTCTTAACGAACAACACCGGCGCTCCCTAAGGCGACGAACTTGGTCAAATGAAACATTTATCTTGGAGTTCCTTGAGTTGTCCCGACAACTCCTCCAATTCAGAAGGTGCCAAACAATAAGGAGACTTAGCTACTGCGTTGCTCCAGGGAATAACTCAATTTCCCGAATAGGCGGTAATCCAGATAGATCATCCGGGAATACCTCAGGAAAATCTCTAACTACAACAATCTCTTTTTGTTTCTTAACACCCATCAAAAATCTCGCTTTCTTTTTCGGTCTCTCTCCTACTACTCTAAGCACCTTGCCATCCGGTAGTGGTATCCTCACCACCTTCTCATGGCAAATTATTTGAGCCTTATAATTAGACCTTATATGAGATGCTTATTGAGAAAGAACTTATCCACGGTGCTTAAAATCCACATGATGACAAATGTAGCTGATTTACTAAACCAAGGCATTTGTATAGCAGGTTCCAGTTCTTGGTTGTTTCTATTGGGATGATAAATCCATAAGCTGCATGGTTAAAGGTGAGGCAATATGATTACTTCCTATCTTGTGTTGTATAGTTTGTATGCACTGTGTTAAGTGTTGAAGCAAGATGTATCCATAGGTGATGCATTTCCAGAGGTTGTTAGGATTTAGAGAGTAATTAAGAAGAGTTATTGATGGTACTGAAGCACTCCTGTTACCTACATTGTTCATTCTTTGGTTGGACACAGTTAGTACCAACAGTGCAAAGTTAGTACCGTTGGGAAAAGTTTTGTACTGCTATAGAGAGTTGAAAGAAATACCGCATAGGGTAAATGTGTAAATTTGAACGGTTTCTTGATATTAGTGCTCCTAAACCATATAAACCATTCAATTGCACAGTTTCCTTACGCCAGGTCTCTCTCAAATTACATTCGTATATACAAGCCCTAATTATCTCTCTTAACCGGACGATCACTCTTTCGACATACATGGCTGCTTCTGGTTCATGTCTAAGCACAATTATGTATCGCGTATCCAGAGAAGTCTGAAGGGAATGCATAGTTTCATGAGATTATTGATTTTCTTATGTGCAGTTCCATTCATCATGCTCTCACTGTAAGTCCAGTTGTTTCTACTATATTTGTTGAACAGTTTTGGACGTCTGCTAAGTCCAAAATAATCAACAATGTTAGGACATTAACTACCAAAGTATCTGGCAAGGCCAGATGTCTATCTCTGAGGCCATATCAATAAGAAGTGATCTTCTTTTTGATGATGCTAATGGGATATAGATATTTTACCAATGAGGATATATTTGATGCTATACAGTCTTATGAGGTTATGAGGGATTTAACAGTGTTAACATTTAACAAAGCTTTATTTTCACCCCAATGAAGGTTTTTATTTCATACAATAAATCATTGTCTTAGTTCAAAAAGCACCTCTTGAGATCAAATTCCTACTAATATTGCCACTACTGTCATTTGCTTAACATCTAATCAGATGTATAATTTTTCTAAATTAATTTTTGATGGTATGCTTAGACATTTAGATGCTAAGAATAAATTTGTAATGTACCCACGTTTTATTTCTATCTTTTTAGATAAACAACTAGCTAATGTACCTGTACCTTTAGATCATTTTCCTGTAAATACTTTAACTAGTAAAGTCTTTTCTTTCATGGTTAAAAAGGGTAAACATTTCTCAGGGAAAGTCACCCCTTTATTTGCTTCTATGTTGGTACAACCAACTGAGGATGAGGGTGCTCCTTCAGAAAGACCATCTGAAGCACAACCTACACCCTCTCCTGCTCACACTAGTGAAGTACCTATTGAGCAACAGAATGACCCATCCCCTAGACCTTCACCTTCTACTATCATTCCTGATTCTATTCCAGAAACTTCTGGTGGGATCTTAGAGGTCATTATCCAGGTGATAAATCCCTTTGCAGGGGAATAAGTGGTGAAAATGACACTCTGAAGTGTCTATGGATCTTTGTCTCCTCTTTATGTGCATTAGGTTTCAGTCATCAAAGAAATACAACATTGAAGGTCAAATCAAAAGCTTAGAAGCAAGCTAAAACCTGTAATCAAACACCACAGAGCATGGGATGCAAAGTGTTCTTAAAGCAAAAAGATTGGTCAAAGAAGAGATCCTTAAAGAAACAATGGGTGCACAAAGAGTCTGTATCCAAACAGGGGAGGAAGTTTGCTAAAGGTGAACCTTCAATCCATAGAGATCCTCTATTTGATGATATTCCTAAAATACACTTGATCATATGGAAACTGAGAATGCTCAAGTTATGGGGAGGACAAGAGATATAGTGGGTGAAGAGAAGGAGATTGATGAAAATGTACTTAGTACTGACAAGGAGAAAGTTAGTACTGACAGACCAATAGTTAGTACTGACGGATCCAAAGTTAGTACTGACAGGCAAATAGAAGGCACCGATGAGCAAATTGAAAGTACTAATGAGCAAAGAAAAGGTACTGAAGATCATACTGAAGAAGGAAGTGTTATTCAAGCCACTCAAACACCTACTTCTACAATATTTGGAGATGATGAAATAATAGCTAAGGTTCTTCTCAACATGAGTCAAGCCAAAGCAGTTTCTAGAGAGAAGGAGAAAGGTGTAGAGTTGAAGGATATTGAAGAAACTGACAGACCTAGGCCTACTTCTACAAGATCACTTCTGACATTAAAGCCTCTTCCAAAAATTGATCCAAAGTCAAAGGAAAGAAGAAAATAGAAGAGGGAAGGATGAATTGAAAGTGAATCTGATGGTATTCCGGAAGCTGAGAAGAAGTTTAAACAGCTTGCAAGTGATGAAGAAATGGCTAGGAAAATACAAGAAGAGTGGGAAGGTGAAGAAGAAAAAACAAATTAGCTGAAGAAAAAGCTACCAATGAAGCTCTAATAAGAAATTATGATGACATAAAGGCAAGAATTGAGGCTGACATACTTCTTGCTGAGAAGCTTCAAGAAGAAGAAAGAGAGCAATTTACAATAGAAGAAAGATCAAAATTCATCCATGACACAATTTGCTGCTCAAAGAAACTTCCTTGCACAACAAAGGATCAGAAGCTATCAGGAACAAGACACCCTGCAAAGAATCAACTGAGAAATTAAAATGATGACCTACTTGAAAGAATGTAGGGAAATTCAACATCTGAATTGAAAACCAAGATGTTTGAGGAAATACAAGCTCTTGTATGAAAAGATAAAAGGGTCAGATGAAGATTTCATTTTTATTGGGTCTGCTGAAGATAAAAGACTGATCAAAAAGATGAATGAAAAAGGAATTGATTTCTCTAAGAAAGAAGAAGTCCAGGAGGAGAGTAAAGAAGAAGAAAGTAAAAGAAAGAGAAAACTTGGTACTAGGAAAAAGATGAAGTCAAGGAAAAGAAGATTCATTCAAAACACTTCAGAGGATGATAGTGAGAAAGAGAATGATGAGCTGAGATTTATCTTAATAATAGCTCAGATGAGGAAAAGAAGTAGATTATGAAATACTTGACAGGAAGTATCCTATTAAAGAATGGAAAACTGAGTGTCTTGGAACTAAACAACTGGTTGATAAAGCTGAAAACTTAGAGGAATTTAATCAAAATGTGGTGATTAGAAGCAATGGAAAAAAGAGATACTTTAGTACTCTGATAAGGGTGCTTTCCGTATTTGATAGAGATGATTTGAATGTTGTATATCAACTGGTGATGGACAGATATCAAGATGAGATACCTGAAGGTTTTGATAGAGTACTTTGGGGAGATTTGATGATTATGTTCAATCCAGATGATGAAGATAAGTTTTGGAACTCACAGCAGATGGAATTATAGTGAGTTAGAAGCTACAATGGTTCTTCAAGGCGTTGAATCTTTAGTGACTGATGGTAGGGATTAGTCATTCATATGCTTGTAGAGAAGAAGTATCCTTTGAGAAAGAAAGTACTGGTGTAAATGCTGGAATTAAAGTTGGAGTCTGAAGAAGACAGTACTATGGCATTAGAATTGATTAGATTTGTCAAGAAGCTACTTGCAGAGTTAGAACCTGAAGACTCTGATGGAGATGAGGAGGATCTTTGAGTGTTGGTGTCAAAACCACACAACAAATGGTCATCAGTTCACCATGCTTAACAGGCATAAGAACTGGCTAGTCCATAAGCAAACGGCTTATGGTAAAGACTTCTTAAAATCTGTTTATGTTGACAATTTACCAAAATTTTGTAGGGTTTCAAATCACCTTGCTTCATTGTGTGAAGATGTTGGCTAGTCCTAGATCAAAAGTTTTTGGTAAAGACTACAAATCTGTTGATAGCTGATAGTTTGCTAAAAACTATATGGTTTATCAATGCACCATGTTATGGCAATGAAGCATTGGCTAGTCCAAAAGCAAACGGTATTTGGTAAAGACAAATCAATTCCGTTGATGGTTGACAGTTTACCAAAAACTGTATGGTAATTAACTCACCATGTTTTTAAAATGAGGGTAACTATTCCAGAGCAAAAACGGCTACTGGTAAGGAAACATCAAATCCGTTAATGGCTGGTAGTTTGCCAAAAACTACAAAGCCAACTTAGTTGGATTGTTGCTGAAAAGATGTTGATGTGTTGTTGAAAAGACAAAGTTGCTGCTGAAGAAGGATAGAGTTTGAAAGATCAAGAAATGTTGAAAGTGTTTGGATACATCCTCTATGCGTTAAAGAAGTTAAAGAAACCGTGAAGTTAAAAGAGTTCATCATTCTTGTTAAGGGAGGATTGTTGGGAATTACATTTTCCTAACTTAGTACCGACAGTACAAATAGTTAGTACTGATAGTTATAGTTAGTACTGACAGTACAAAGTGTTAAGTACTGATCAGTTAGTTAGTACCGATAGTAGAAAATAGTTAGTACCGTTTAAGAGATATGTATGAGATATTTTAGGAAAAGATATGTACGCATTTTGTAAGCCTGTTAGGGTTTATCCTTGGTCTATAAAAGGATCCCTCTTGGCATAGTTAGGCAGAACATCTTAATATACATCTCATACAAATCATATCTCATAGTTAGTAATCTGTAATCACTCAAAGCAGATTAATAAAAATTATTATTTAGTTTTCATATGTTTCCTTATTAGTAATTATGTTAAGAATTCTCGCATTAACACATAGTATTCATAATCAGTGTTTCTACATAGTCAATGATTTTTGCATATTAGCTATCATCCTTAATAGGCTGAGGTGCAGTAAGGATCTATTCAACAAGGGAATCCACATACGTCCGCACCCAAACTCATGATCATGGGTAGTGTAATTCTTCTTATGAGTTTTCAATTGCCTAGACGCATAGGCTATCACTTTACCTCTTTGCATTAACACACAACATAGTCCTATCCCGGATGCATCACAATATACACAAAAGTTTTGGTCCATCAGGGGAGAGGCTAGGAACTGGGCATTACATAACTTATACCTTCAAGGTTTGAAATGCCATCTCTGTTCCTAACCCAATCGAAGTCTCTTACCACTTTTGGTCAAGATAGTAAGAGCTTAGCTATCTTTGAAAAGATCTTAATGAAACCTCACGGTAATTATCCAGCCCAGTCCTAAGACTACGAACGACACACTCAATCGGAGTTTTTAAGGGCTTTTCAATCTTAAACAACTTCAATTTTTACTAGGGTTACATGAATCCCAATTGCCATTTATCACATGCCCAAGGAAAACCTGCACTTCTCTTAGCCAGAAATGTCCAACACTTAGAAACTTAGCATCAGTTTCTCCTATTTGAGCAAGTCAGTCACAAGACTAACCTTAAATGTTCTACTAGCTCCTCTTGAGTCTGGGAGTAGATTAAGATATCGTTATAATACACTATACACAAAACTTATCAAGATAATAATGCCTACTAACTCTATTCATCAAATCCCTCTGAATACTGCTGGTGTATGTTAGTCAGACCCAGGGGGCATTATAGTGGGACTCGAAATGTCTATAACGAGTTATAAACGCAGTCTTTGGAAAAGTCATCATACATGCACTCTCAGCTGATGGTATCCAGACCTAAGATCTATCTTCGAGAAAAACTGTGACCCTTGTAGTTAGGCAAATAGATCATCAATTCTAGGAATTGGATAACATTTCTTAATAGTCAACTTGTTTAATTCTCTATAATCAATGTACATCCTAAAAGAACCATCTTTTTTCTTAAAGACCAACATCGGCGCTCCCTAAGGCAACGAACTTGGTCGAACGAAACCTTTGTCATGGAGTTCCTTGAGTTGTCCCGACAACTCCTCCAATTCAGAATGTGCCAAATGATAATGAGACTTGGCTACCGGCTTTGCTACAGGGATTAACTCAATCTAAAACTCAATTTCTTAAATAGGCGGTAATCTAGATAGATCATCCAAGAATACCTCAGGAAAATCTATAACTACAACAATCTCTTCTTGTTTCTTAACACCCATCAAAAATCTCGCTTTCTCTTCCGGTCTCTCTCCTACTACTCTAAGCACATTTTCTATATTAGGTAGTTGGTATCTCAATCATTTCATGGCAATATTATTTTAGCCTTATAATTGGAATAAACAGGCCATACCTTTAAATCAACATACAAAACTCTATACCTAAAAGGTATCAAGTCGATGTCAAAGACATGACCCTTAATTTCTAGTTTGCAACCCTTAATAACCTTATCAATCTCTACTAGTTACCCACTAGCTATCTCAATCTCATATCTGAAACCTAAATCGCTGGGTTCTAAGCCTAACAGAGGTATGAAAGTAGTGGAAACAAAACTATAGTCGGCACCAGAGTCAAATAAGGTAGTGGCCAAATGATTGTTCAAAGTAAACGTACACGTCACAATGTTTAGATCCTGGCGAGCTTCCTCTACTCCTAACATGAATGCCCTACCTCTAGCCTGGTTCCCTTGGTTTTCATGACCCTGACCCCTGTTATTAGCAGCAACTTGATTTGGACGATTTTCTCCCGGTCCTTGTGCCTTATTCTACCTAGGACAAGCTGGCCTGACATGGTCGGTACTACCACACTCATAACATGCCCTAACAGTTGGGTTTCTAGCATTGATAGGATTCATATTCCTTGACACACCTATACAATCCCTTGCCAAATAACTCGGGCAGTTATAGTTGAAGCATATGTGACGCGGCCCTTCGGGTGCATGGTAGGAGTTGCAGGTGGTTCACTTAGGCCAAGTACCCGTATTCTCTCTTCCTACAGGGCTTACAGTAGTAGCAAAAGCATTCCCAGTCCTAGTCCTCTTATTATCATCCCTACTATTCTTATCCTTGCTAGGTTCCCCCACATTCTCTCTTTTCTCGACCTTCTTAATTGATCCATTTCTCATAGCCTCATTGGTCAGTGCACCGGAAATCTGCACGGCCTTCTGTATAGTCTTTGGCTCCGTTACTGCCACCATCCCACAGATTTTTTGAGCAAGGCCATACACATACCTTTCAATCATCCTACTCTCTGGAGTTACCAAATGTGGAACTAACCTAGCCAACTCATGAAACCTATCAGTATACGCAACATGGCCAGCCCCGACCATGGCGTGATTCCATAACTCAGATTCTAACTTTTGCATCTCGTGACTAGGACAAAACTCTTGTATCATCATAAACTTAAAGTCATTCCATGACATACTAATAGCAACTTCCCGGCTTAGCGTGCGGATCTGAGAGTTCCACCACGTTAAAGCCTTACCCACGAATGAACCAGCAGTGTATTTTACTTTTTGGTCAATACTACAACCACTCATATCATGCACAGACTCCATTTTCTCAATCCAACGAGTAAGAACTACAACACCTCCCTTACCATCATATTCCTTAGGGTTACAAGCTAAGAACTCCTTATATGAACAACCTACCCGGTTGCCATTCACTATCACATTCCCAACGTTCTCCTGAACGTTCTCATTAACCACATTACCATTCTAATTTCCAACATTTCATCGGTTACTAACTTGAGCCAACATGGCGGGTAAGAGGTTCTGCAATTGTTGGGTAATGATCGTTGAGAATTCGGGTGCTCCCCCATTGGCTTCTTCTACATTCCCATTGATTCCCTCTACACCCCCATTAGATCCTAAACGCTGGTCTTCTACCCCTTCCACCTCTACCAACCTGTACACCCGTTCCCCCTCCTCGTGATTCGGCAACAGGCCGGCCATCACTTTGGATTCTCATCCTTGGCAGCATTATCTATACGAGGGAGAACATAGGAAACGTTAGGCAGGCAGGAAGACTCGCATATATATAGAATATCTTACTATATATATACAGATATACACATAACACCACCTTACGGTGTCAACATCGATTTGTGTAAACAACATTATTAAGTATGAGTGAGTTGTGATACACTTATAACTACGTTGGCCACCGTACTTATATTCACATCCTTTCCCAGTCATATTCAATATTGAGCTCACACATTTCAATGACCGACATAACTAAAGCACCAAACTGCGATCACACAAAAGCACACAAAAGCGGAACACCACGCACATAGATCCTATACACAACTAAACGACGGATCTTAGGTTATAGTCTAGCCCAATCCACCTAGTTCTCTATAACCTTGGCTCTGATAACCAATCTGTCACACCTTGACAAAGGCAGAAACTCGGGATTGCAACATAATGATCAATCATAACACAAGATACAAAATAAAGGAAAACTACATTGCATAAACTCCAAGTGCTATAAAGGCCATCAACCGCGAACAACTCGAGTGATGTCCTAAATCGCAACTAAAATCCACAATCTCTTAGAATTATTCAACTGCCCACAGAGGGGACCATAATTCAAACTTAATCCAAACATCCAAATACTAAAATCAAAATAACAAGCAAGCAAGACTTCACACGAAATTCCACCCGGGATACTTCTAAGTCTGCTATCACAATCACCAAACTATTCTTTTTCACTTCACATGAAAATGATACTCGAAAACGTCAACAATAATGTTGGTGAGCTCGTAGGTTTGACCTTAAACCCAAAAGTTGTGCCAATATTTCAACAGTGGACAATAGTGCTATATGACAGTGAATATATGCAAACAATCCAAGACATAGCATCCACGTTAGTCAATCACCATATGTCACTTACGCACCTAAAGGGCCTACCAGCTGAAGCACCAATATTAGGGCAGGAACTCACACAAACTTGGGTAGGCGTACCCATCAACTCCAATAATCACACAAATACTGGGTAGGCGTACCCATCTGATCCAATAATCTCACAACACTCGGTAGGCGTAGCCATCCGATCCAAACAATCATGCATAATATTCACATAACAGTCATAAGCACATATCTTGTCCCAAAAACAAAACTACATTTCGCACAATTCAATTCAAAACATTTCAAAACACATTTGAGTAACATTTTCCCCTAACGGAAAAACAGTAAAAAGTGAGGCTACGAGAACTCACCTTAAGCAAGTCTTTAGCAACCAAATCTCAATCACACAAGCAAATGCAACGACGCCCGCACACGACCTAGTCCAGTTAATGTCCCAATTTAATCATCCAATTTCTAAACAATCTTCACGTTTGATGCATAGAGTTTAGACGCGTTGTACGATTACCCAAAACAATTTAGTGGTGTGATGGTTGACGACATATTTCCACAATCATATCAATCTTATTCCCCGATAATACATACTTATATTATTTAGAGAAAATAGATAAGTAATATAAATAAATATTTATTATTAATAATTATAAATATATTTCGACAAGTCTATTTGGTAAACCTTAGTCACTTCAAAATAATCATAATACGGTTAAAAATAAAACGTTTACTCCTAATAAACACATTAGAGAAGTTTCGAGAAAAATTATATTTTATTATTTAAAACTCAAAAATCATGTTTTTAGAAAAATTTCGAAGTATAAACTTTTTACGAAATTTCAACATGACCCGTACGCTCAAACAACGTTTTTCAAGGTTTCAAACCTTATTTTCAACACTTTTCATAAATTCGACACTTTTCGACAAAATTCTAAATTCTCAATCTGTGACGTTTACTAAAACGTTTTTCCCAAAATACCGTTCAATATCACGTCGTAAATACATTTCCACTTTTAAAAGTCCCACAAAACTCTCACAACGACTAAATATCGCTTATTGGGCTTTAAGGCCCAACAAGTGTCCATTAAGACATTTATAAGTCCAAAATACGATCCAAGCCCAAAATCAAGGTCCATTTACATATATAAGCATATACTTATAAGTAAAAATAATCCGGAGCACAATAAGCCCTCTCATTAAGCCACGGCTTAAATAGACTTATTGAGCCGTGAGTCCAATAGCTCAAAAATACGTATATAAAGCTTGAAAATAAGCTAATAAGCTACGTATCGCATTTGGTTACTACTATAAGCCTCAAAAATAGTCCACAACATATGACATAACACAAAAATAATCAAAATAATCTTCCTAATGATTTTGGGAATGGTTCGTGGCATATAAGCCAAAATCAGCCAACAAATAGCTTAAGAATAAGCCCGCAATAAGCTAGACAAGCTATTATAAAAAAATAAGCTATCTAGCAACATATATTATTCAACCATCATGACCACAACATCAAAACTATAAAAACCCCATTCTTTCTTTTTATAACCCACGAACCAAACACCCTTTATTTTATCCGTTTCGCTTCCAAAAATCGATTTTCACAACGATCAACTTGTACAACTAACATCTATGCATCAAAATAAACCCAAAAGGACAAACGAAATTTAAATTTGAAAACTTACAAAAAAATCTTCAAATTTGTAGATTTCGACACGAACCGGACAACCCAAACGTTGTTTAAATGGATACCCGAACACTAGAATCAACCCCAAATATTCATGTCTTCATGTTTTCTTGATCAAAGCTCAAAAATATAAAGTGTGTGTGTGTGTTTGCTTAGCTCGGACGCCAAGAGGGAGAGAAAAGAGAGATGAAAAATATTTTTGGTGTGTGAGATAATGTTTGAAAATGAAAATGAAAGGAAATATCTAGTCCTTGAAACAACATAAGTCCTAAAAACATGCCTCCTTGTCTCCAAGGAGTTTCGACCGGCCTAGGGTATCCAAGAGGGTCTCGGGCTTTTCTTTTCGTGTCGGGATCACTTAAATACTCGTAAAACTCAACCGTAAAATTTACCCCAAAGTTAATTAGCATTTTTATTCACCTTAAAAATACTTTTCCATTAACCTAGAGTATTTACACAACATATTTTCACTTTAAACCCTTTCGAAACTCATTTGGACATTAACGGACGTGTCGAACTCGTTTTTCGGCATTTCTCAAAATTTACGGATCAAACCACCCGGAATACAAATAACACAATAATACCTTCCAAAAGGGATTATTAATCACAATAAATCATAATTCATCATAATTCTTACAAAAATCATCACCGTCAACACGGTACCAAATCTGAATAAACTAACAAAAGCCAAATAGTCAAAGGACTATAAATGAAATATTCAGAACACAAAAAGGGCAAAGGTTATAAAAGAGCTATAGCGTACATGGGAGTAGATAAGCTATGTAAGGCTCATGAGGTGAAGACAATGTTCAAGCTTCACAAAATTACAAGGACAAGATCAAGACGCGAACTTCATCAACGACGGTCTTCATCTTCGCTACGTTTGTAATTTTATTTGCTTTCCAAAATTTATTTGTCATCATCAAAAAAGGGGAGATTGTTGGTGCAACATTGGCTAGGATTTCCTTTATGTTTTAACGATGACAAATAAATGTCCGCAAAGCATAAACTAACAAACGATAGCCAAAATCAATAAAACCGGATTTTAGCCTCTGGCGCGCTGGTCACGTGGCCAGCGCACCACTTGCGAACTCTATTTTTGCGGATTTGCTTTTGTCGTCTTTCCTCTTACCCGACACATGTGGAAACTTCAATAAAGGTATGCATATGATATTTGAGCATTTATGAACACTCTAAAAGAGGTTTAGACTTAGAGATGAGCAAAAATGAATCCTCTCATTTTTCAACAAAACGCCAACTCAAATACTTAATCAAACGCCTCTAGCCAAAGCTGAAACTTCTTTATAAACTTAGTATGATCATGTTTTCAACATACCATTAAATGAAACTATTCATTTGACCTTAATCCAGATTTACGTTGTTTCTAATCACGTAACGGGTTTTACTCCCTTATTGGTCAAACTAAGTCAAATGTCACTTTGCGTAAACGCATCATTTCCCATTATGGGATATTCTTTACTTGAGATGCAAATCACTTTGCTTTTTTGCATCAAGATGATTAGTGATCAAATCTATTTGTTGATTATTATGGACTAAAGTCTAAATGACTAATTGAATTTGTGGTATTTGAAGGTTAATCATGCTTTGACTTTTCTCACCTCCTTACCTATAAATGTTTTACAAACTCACATGTATTCCTCACATGTACAAGATGACTTACAAACTCCCACACTCCTTCTACACAATCAGGGGCGAACCCAGGATTTTTAATGGGGTGTTGCACAAAGAAAATATTGGGCCAATTAAAGTTACACCGTAAGAAACTAAGGTAGCACAAAAAAATTTAGGGGTTGCACACACCAAAAAAAGGGCAATTTTGAATTTTTTTGCACTATGTGACCTAAAATCGGGTGTAGCCCGTGCCACACCCGTCACCTATGTGGGTCTGTCCCTGTACACAATCCTACAACCCATTATTCCTAATCATTTGTTCACCCTTCTTACCCAACAAATGATTTCATTCCTCACACACTCTAAACACTTCCTTCTTAAACCATCCCATAATCACATATGCCCACTCTTTCCTTTCTTATTGGCAATGTGACTATTAACCCAAATCAATCCATTAATTTCATCCTAAACATCATCATCTTCATCATTCACATCTTCAAACCTTCTCCAAGCATAAACCTTCCTTCACATAAACCTTTCCCAAATAATACCCACATGCCAACTCACATTCCCTTACACAATGTACTCTCCTTGTACTTGTTGTACTTCTTGTTCCCTACATTCCCAACAAAGGCTCCTCCACATCCCATCAAAACATTCTCTACCACACATCCACTATTCACCTTCTTCCTTACAACATTTGAATTACACACACACATACTCTCATCTTAACCTTTGATCACACCACCTCATAAATTTAAGTTACCTCATTCTTTTCTTCACCCTTAGATTGATTTCAAACAAACACATCAAACACACTTTCTCTTCCACCCTTGATCAAGCCACATCATCAATCCAAGATACCTCATTCTCTTTTCCTCCTTTGGATTGAATTCAAGTTTGAACAAACACATTTCCCTCTCACAAACAAACGCATCTCACTCACCAAACAAACACATCTCTCTTTCCACCATTGATCTTGCCACTTCACCTATCCAACTTACCTTTCTTCATCTCATCTTAACCCTCCATTTTAAACCAAGGTCAATAGGCTCCTTTCCATCCCATCACCATCACATCATGCCAACTTATGACAACTCATTTACAACCCATTCTCTCTTATCCAACATGTGCTCAAAAGATTTGAAATTCAAATTTCAAATCTTTCCCCCTTTCTCTCCAAATTAAGAATATTTTAGGAATATTCTCTTGTACCTAGACTAGCTCTTTAAACCTTTAGTTGGATCCCAACTAAGCTAGTTACATTTTGAGAAATACCCAAAATACCCCTTTCCGATAGTTCTTTTCTCTCTTTACAATATCGGATAAGCGAAAGGCTTTTAAATACTTCACAAACCTTTTTATCAAATGGCTATTTGAGTTGGTTGACCATGAGTGTAAGAATGATTGAAAGGTCATAGCGTGAAGTACAACTGGGGGTTTAACAAGAGCGGGTAATTAAAAATCCAAGAACCTGAAGAATAGTTTTGGGCCTCTGGCGCGCTGGCCATGCGCTGACACGCGGCCAGCGCGCCACACTTGAAATACATTTTCCCATTTTGGGTTCTTGGCCTATAAATACCCCCTCTTGGCCTTTGTATTCCTTACATCTTGCAAACATTCTTTCCTCTCTTTTCTCTTCTCTAATCCTCTAAGTCTAACATTAAGTGTTCCAAACTTCTCATCTATCATTCCAATGAAGTGAACACATCTCTGCAAAAGAGCCACACAAGTACCTAATCTATACTTGTGTGTTTTGTCGAGGGTCTTCTTTCTCATACCCTTTATATAAGAATCGAGTCTCTAGGTTAGGTTAGGACTTGATTCATCCATCTATCTTTTATTCAATCGAGTTGTAAGGTAAGTCTTGTATCCGTGGGATCAAGCCTAGATCATTAAGGATCTAGTTGGGGTTTGGTAAGCTTCCAAAGGGAAGTCTTAATTGGTTATAGGTTAAGTCGAATCACGGGTTCTTAGGGGTGGATTCCGAGGGCAGAATACCGTAGGTAGTAACTCTTCTTTGTGAGTGCCGATCTTTGTGCATATCGGTGGAGTTAATTATAATACGGTTTATAGTCTACCATAAGGATTATACTAGTGTAGTATCGAAGTCGTGGATTCGTAACTGGACGTATGGAAGGACTAAACCCCCCTTCCCGAACCAGTATATATCTTGGTGTCTTTCTCTCTCTATCTCTATCTACTTATTGATTCTTTGCTAAGTAGATCATTAAACCACTCGGCTCTTTCGAGACTTGAAGTTTTATAAACTTTGAAGAAGTCAAGAAAACCGTATTCACCCCCCCTCTCTACAGTTCTACAATAACTAACCATGTCAATCATTAGGTAGTGATTAATGATGGTTTTCATACGTTACTTTTAATAAAACAGGAAGGGATCGCTCGACAAGAGAACAACATAGTATGAGGAAGTTGAAAGGCTTGTGGCGTATGCTAGAGTTTTGAGGACATGGTCTAGATGGGTCTATAGAAATATAGACCCGAACTGCACCACGGTCTTTTTTAGCAGCATGTCTCCTCTACATATTATGCGAGTTGTCTAAATTCCATGTTAAAAAGAATTGTACATATTAAAAAACCTTTATAGAATCCCAGTCTGATTTAAGATTACGCATCGGGTTAAATTGATATGTTTCAACTAAACCAAGCAGTTGGAAGTAGAGGTGACTTTTGTGCATTATTAATTATCAAGTAAACCAACTTATTTTTATTAGCATAAAACATTGCTAATATAGAATTGTATAATATACCAGAAATATTTGCATGTAAAAATACAATATATAAAACTTAATTTCGGTGAGATGTTTTTTAAAAGATTTGAATGAGATGTTTCAAAGCACTGTATTTAAAATTGTTTCTGGGAATTTTGACAGCCAACGATGTATAGAGTTAAGATCAATATAGACCCAACATTTGTCATAGACCCAATGAACCAATCCTAGCCACTTATTTTTTTATCAAAAATAAAAAAACCCATTTTTCATCTTTTTCTTTAAATAAAATATCTTACAAACGGTAAATCGTCACACGACAAAAAATACACCATCGCGACGAGTACCCGAATGAAAACTTTGTAGGAGCTAAGATTGGGAAAATCTCGACGGCATCAAATGCGCAAAGAGACTAGCCCAATCCTTAACGTGTCAACGCCGCTAAATGTGGGCACATATTGATGGCTTTTACTGTTGCAACCCATGTGATTAAAAAATAAAGCTTCCAGTCCGCTTCCTAAACATAAAATCTCTTTCAGAATACCACAAAGATGCACATACTTCTGTATACACTATTCGTCAAGGCAGGATGCTTACATATGAGCAAAAAGCTGACCAGACACTCACGCAGATTGTATACATTGGTGTCTTCCTGGATTGCCTGACGCTTGGAACGAGTTTCTTTATACACATATCACTTCTCGCTCTTGACCAACGCAAGCTAACTATGATCGATCAATGTGGTTTAGTTATCATCTCTATTTCATTTTTATTAGTTAAATAGTAACAAAATATAACAAACATAGTGTATAGTTTTGTCTATCTATGATAATCTATAGTGTCATTTTTGCAATCTTCAGAGCTTCAGAAATATAATGATTCATTGTTGTCAAACTTTAAATACATGTGTAGTATTCAAAGTAATGCAACTGTGACTAACAAATATGTAGATCATTTAATGTACCAGTGAATATAGATGTGCGAATATTCAACGTAACTAGAATATAGTCTAATTTCACTTTATCATTCACAAAGAGAGAAATTGTGAATAACATAATTTGACAGTTCCTGTTATTATTTTGTCTTGCAACTTCGACGAATTATATTCCGACAAACGCCATACGGAAAACCAAGTCAAAAACAAAACTAGATATAAAAAACCAAAAAAAGCCCCGCCGCATGATGATGTAAGTACGAAACTTAACAGACATTGCCAATACACGATAGTAACAAATTAGCCCCCGCCGTAACGCGCTGGCAAAGGCAGAGGATATAAGGGGCAGGAAGGGGTGCTGCCCCCTCCCCCCTTAAATTTTTTGTCACAATTAGCGATTTTTATAGATACAGTGATTTACATGGTCGGATTTTTATGGATACATGGATTTACATGGCCGGATATAAGATGGAGAATATAAGTTTCTTATAACATAAAGAAGAAAAACTTATTCGGGTGATTGAAAAAACTTTATTCGGTTGCTCTAATGAAGAAAGGAAGAAAATGAGGACTGAATTTGATAGGGAAAAATTGACAATTAATTGTGAGAGCGAGGAAACTGGCTGTGGGCCTTGAAGTTTAACTAGCATTATTATATTTCCTTTCATTTTTTCTGGTAAGTTTTAAAACTTATCATTATAAACCTTATTCTTAATTTAAAATTTTGAGGTTCAAAATCGTAAAAGTATAAATCAAACGGCATTTTCCACCGAAAGAACTACAAATTTTAAACTAAAAACTTGAAACATGTCATTGTAAAAGATCTCTTTTAGCCCTTATACATTTATAAAAAAATATATGTATCACAAGTCATCTTATTTCAAGAAAAGTAGTAACATTTAGGAGTTAGCTAGGACTCTACGGGGTTATCGTAACATGTTTTAAAAAATTGATCGCCACGCCTAGAGTTGATGAAAATGGTTGTGAATTGATAGTTTTGTGTAATTATGAACTTATGATTGTAGATTAGTTTTAATGTGTTATATCTTATCTTTGTTATCTATATATACACGACTATAAGGATAGTCTTTTATAGTAGAAATTTAGAATGTCACATTTTTGTTGCGAATTTTTTCCGACCCCCCTGTCTAGGCGATCAAGCTCCGCCACTGCGCGCGGGTTAAATACCCACTTGTTTCTATCCTACGGATGAAAAGTGATAATTTAGGGGTTGATATCATGTTGTTCGGAAAACATAATTGCATTATCTTGTTGGGCCAAATTGTACTCTTGGACATATTCTCATGTCTCAAGCTAGCTTCTGGCCCATGGACCCGGGTATAAGCACTTATGGTCTAGACTCTAGAGTGGTACCCTTTGTTTATTCATTTTGCACATAACGTAATAGACAATTTATTTAACTTTATCTTTTATATAATAAAAGAATTACATTATTTTATAGTTTTGTATAAGATTTGATCTTATAGAAAAAAAAATTGAATCAATCAAGTCGCTTGATTTTGACACATATGTAAAATCGTGCGATCTGATTAGTTAAAAAAAAGTCAAAATTCAAAAAATTAGTAAAGAAATTTGATGGAGAAAAAAAAGACATAAAAATATAGGTGTCATATTTGTGAAAAACAAATATTTAAAAAAAGAGGAGGTGATTAATAAAACTTTAATGGTTGAATTTTAAATAAATAATATGGTGTTAAGTGAAACTTATAATTTACTAGATTTTTTTATAACTTTAGAAAATAAACAAATACCCCCTTAGACTTCTAGAGTTTATACTTTAAAAATATAACATATATAAAATCTATTTAAAGTTTATATAATAATATAAGAAAAAACATATTAAACTCGCATATTCTGTACAATATGATATTAATAGATAAATTTGAAAAACAACATCAACACTCGTGTGAGTTAAACAAAGTTAAATCTTTCATCCAACAAATTCGGTTGCTTCCTTCTCCTTGCTAAACAAGAAATGATCTCTTACGACTAGCATTGCGATTCACGCATCTCGCACAACCGTGCCTGAGATATTAGTGGTGAATACTCTTGTATACTATCCGTCTCACATATTCTCGTTAGCAAGGATAGAGAGACAAAAGAATAGCTTCGAAAGTAGGTAGGCTAGGGAGATGCTCAAACCGGGGCTGAATCGAATTCCTATAAGACTTCTTTACAAAATATTGTAGTAATTGATATTAATCAATGTTTTAAAAAATGGTTTTTAAATGATCCCGTCGAGCTACCGGGTCACGGTTCAACCGGGTTTTTTTGGTAAAATTGGGCTTCCGGTCACCCGACCGGTTCACGGTTCAACCGACCAGGTCAACCCATGTTTTAAAACACTTATATTAATACCTAATGAATTTTTTTATGTTAAACCACGTTCATGATTATTAGTTGTACTAATATCACAATTTGAAAACATTAAACACAAAAATATTTTCATATGCTCGTGTATTAAACAAAAATTTTAAAATAAATTTGATTTATATGTTAGTCCCGTGTGTGCACAAAACTTGTATTTGTATATAAACTTAAAACACGTTGCACTTTTGAATTGGTTACTTGTGGGTTATCGAAAATATTATATTAGTTCTCTTTGTATGATGGTTAAAGATGGTTTTCGTAAATATGATGTTTACAAATTAAATGTTTCGCACTTGTATTTGTTGATTAATTATCTCAAGAGAAAACATATAATCATATTGATTAATATCCCAAGAAACATATAATCATAATGTGAACTATCAAATAACATTAGGCATAACATTAAAACTTACTTGATACGAGAGATGAAATCACTATGAACGAAGAACACGGGTAGGATGAAAATCTTCTACTTAATCCTCGCTTTTTAGTGATGGATCATAATATTTGTGTGTGTTTTTATGAGGTGAATAATCATCTATTTATAAGAGAGGTTAAGCCGGATCAACTCCTAATTTAGGTATGTTTATATAATCATTACCATAATTCATTACCTAGACATTATCTTTTAAGGAAATTGGATCTCTCATCAAGATACAATATCATACGGAGTTTTATTATGGAACTAAATATTATTTAAAAACTCTTAATATTACCCATATAAATTAACAATATATAATGTACATATATATTAATGCATTAAATAGGTTAAGACACAATTATAGAGAAATATCAAATATCGAAATAGGATATTCGCTAACATTCTCCCACTTGTCCGTATACCTATTTATGCTTTGTACTAGTTAATATTCGCCAAGTTGTTGATTTAATAAGTTCATCACGATCAAGTAAAATTACTAATGCAAAACAACATAATCATTTGCATCACAGTTAATGCAGAACCCCTACCGATTATACAATTAGCTTTTCTAAATGAAGAATGATTATCATAAGCCATAATGAATATGAATGGAAAAAGAAACATGATGGTAATAAAATAAAACCATTCACATGATCCACCATAAGTTGTTTGCTCATAAGATCTCATAATGTGCACAATAATGAGAATAGTAAACCTTTAAGATAATGTGAAGAACACAAATTGGATCCTTGATTGTAAGGTTATCAAATAATCTCATACCGGTAATTATACTCGAATAAGAGCTTGGGTGATAAACCTATCATAAGTAACATAATACATTAAGTCAGTGTACAAATATACTTGATGACAATATTCTTCAACATTCTCTCAGCCTTTAACATACTTGGTGTTGAGATATAAAATACTTACATTTATGTTATTAAGAAAGTTATCAAATAACACCTTAAAATGATATAGTCGAAACATAAAAATGCATCATGAGAAAAATATAATAGTCCTTACAATAAACAAAGTAGAATGTAAGTAACCAAGTAAGTTATGGTTATTCTTTTTTGAAACGATTAACGTAAGTCTTAATTTAAAACTTATCTTATGACACCACATAATTGACTTTAACAATATATACAATTGATGGGGAGTAAAAAAATTATTTATCAAGAAGTTTAAACATTAGAAGGTGTTTAGAACAGTCATAATGTTCTTCGTAGACCCATAGTACACATTATGATGTCTATGATGTTATGACATCTTTTAGATCTTAAGTGATTGAAACAATCTTTCAAATTCATAGAACCTTAGTTTAGTCATTCATTGTTGTAGAATTATCTTACCACATAATACAATGATAACCAATTTGCTCCCACTGATCTTAAGATATATATGTCAATCAATTTAATAATACATGTAACCATAGAATTTTCATATACGATTTTAAATCAACCATAATATAGACATCAAATTGATTGTTTCCTATTTATATCTCATCTAATACTTGCATCTAACCTACTTTATGGTTAGATATCTTATGCAAGTTACAGTTGAGGAATATAACGATAAAGTCCATAATATAGTTCTTAAACATGATGAACTACTAAAGTAATGACTTATGACATATTTTTATGATAAATAAAATGTCTTATTATAAAGACAATCCTTTTATTACAACATTATGTGACAAGATATAATACTATTATCTGGTATTTCTTTTGGTTTACATTAGTAGAGCAACTTGCATTAAAATGGGTTATGAGTACTTAGACAACCCGCAAGTAACTAACATCAATTGAATAAAATAAAATAACTTATAATTAATGACTTTATGCCAATAAGTTAACTTGTCACAAATAATAGTATTGTTAAAAGAAAATAGGAATTACAAAATGACTAATCAGTTAAAACATTATGAGATTATTAATATATGTGATGATTTATCGTCATGAGATAAAATGACTATTTCAAGTTCTTAAATACATTGCATGTACCTTGAAAGTAGAATCATTTATTAATTCTTCTTAAACCACATACTTCCACTGATTTTGCCATTACTTATAACATGTAAGGTGATTTATAAACTATAATAGTCAATGATTCAATATCTTTAAATAAGACAGTAGTTTAATAGGATTAGAATTTAATAACCCTTAAACTAGTTACTTTGTTAGTCCCAACTAATAGACCGTAAATAAAGATATTTGATATTTGCGTCATGTTATTAGGGGTTTCTTTAAATGTCTTGGTTCATAGGTAATGTTTGATACTAATTCATAGTCTATACATTGTACCATGTTCATAAATGTACAATCACCTTTATGTAATACCATTTAATTAAGTTGGTTAAGGCTTACTTAAGTGATTTTACAACTTCATTCCCCCAACATAGAAAATATAGATTATGGCAATTAATATAACGTGCTTATCATAATACACTCTCACCCCCTAATTGACCCAATATATTATCTCAATGGTTTATTTAACTTTTATAATTCTCGGCCTTAATACATAAGATATTCTCATCAAGTACACTCTATAATCATCAATATTAACAAAACAAAACAAAAATGAAGAAAAAAAGTTATTATTTTCAATGTCATTCATGAAAATGTACACATCTTTATAAGAGAGTTTTTACTTGTTTAAATAATTGAAACAAAAAAATAATAATAAAAAAAAAACTTCTCAAAGAATGTCACTAATTTCAAAAGTATACAGTAATATTTCTTCAGTTTCACAATGTTACATTTTTAGCATATTTATTAATTATGAATAGAACAATAATTGCAATGTAAATTTATGAAGGTTTTAAATTAATGAACCACAAATGAATAAAATGAGAATGAATAATTTTAAATTTAAACACTTGAATTTGAACTAATAAAGTAAGTGTCAAAATTTAGCATAACAAATAAGGTTATCAAAAAAAATTATGAAACCAAACTCTCAATTTACAATAAAATTATTTTGGTTTCAACATAGAACTTATTCTCGCTAATGATTCATAACCTTCTAAATAGCAAGTCATTAGAATCATTGATATTCACTTAACACATGCTTTTAACATTTGTGAAACATCTTTTAAAAGAACTCTTGAACATAAAACATTTTCTAAGACCATGTTTCATTATAGAAATATTTTAAGATCATTAGACGCGTCTTTACTTAATTACTCTACACATATAGAAAATTTTGATTATCTTACTAAAGTTTTACAATTAAATAAGTTGGTGGTCATAATGTAAGCAATACAAAATAAAGATCAAGCGTTTAGCGGGTCAATTAGCCACGCATCCATACTAACCTTGAAATTACTACACCTACTATTCACCCAAAAGAAAGTATGAGAAACAATGTCATCAAAAATCATCGCTTTTCGCGGCTTCTTCAAGGAGAAAAGGGAAGCGTTCCTAAATTTCCAAATATGCCACCACATGGAGACGAAAGAAGCTTCTATAATCCGTCTTTGATTGCTAGAGAGCTTAAGACCCTTGAACCACAAATCCCATGAAAAAGGATCACCTAAATTAGGGACATGGATGTTCCACCAACGACCGAATAAACGAACTAAATCCACGGTCATGGAGCAGCTAAAGAAGAGGTGATTACGGGATTCAATACCAGCCTCACAATTCGAACACAAAACACATGGAATATCGATACCTTTATTAGAAAGATTGGACCTGGTAGGAAGTCTATCAAGAAACATACGCCACTAAAAAATATTAAGCTTTATAGGTATAACCTTGAACCATCTAGTATGCGAAGGAGCAGCAACAAGGACATGTTTATCAATTTCTTCTCTAGCCGATTTAACAAAAAACACACCAAGACCATGCAACGTCCAAGATCAGCGGTCACTAGCCGAAGAAAGAGAAACTTTGATTATCTTGCTAAAGTTTTCTCATTATTAAACAATTAAATAAGTTGGTTATCATAATGTAAGCTATATAAAATCATCTTTATGGATAGTGGTAATCATAATTGTTTATTTCATATTTTTTCTTTTACTTATTAGTATAGTTGATGGGAAAAAAACGTCAAAAAACTTAATAAGAAAAAATGTCATAATGAAATACATAAGAGATACCTTATCCATTTAATTTCAAGATCACATAAAAGTAACAAACACCAAAAAACATGTAGACCATAATATAAGAAAATTATTTAAAAGTGTCTTTTCACTGTTATTATCGATAATATAAAATTAAACTGTATCAAATAAACAGCAATCCGAATCTATCTGTAATCTAATTGATGTGTCATTTTATCAACTAAGGAAGTTATGAGATGATCGTATCATAATGCATGTTGAAATTCTTTATGACCATAGTAAACATTAATTTACCCTTTTAAACATGTTTTAAATATTTAGTGGTTACAAAAACTTATAAATGGTTATCTAAGCAAATGACTTGTACTTATGTACATAAGAGACTATTCAAAATGAGAACTATATCAAATTATTAACATAAAAGTATAACTAACCATAAGGCAAATGTTAGTTATTGGAATCTAACCACGCTACAAAAGTAGATTTACATAAGAAGTTTGATGTAATTGTTAACTTCTCTTTGGTTCCATTAACAACACATTAATAAATTCTACATTTAATAATGCAAAATCAACCAACAAAATACATCACCTTTGGGCAAAAATATTTGCTAACTAATTGTTTAATTTGCCAAAATACCGTTTGGCGGTCAAAATTATGATTATCCGTTAGGCTAATCCACAATCCCGAGCACACCAACACGTAACTTAATATGACTTTAATTCACATAATTGTTTTGATTAAGTGATTTTCTTTGGGCTAACACTAACTTCGACAATTAGGTAGTCATAAGTATGACCGTTCATTCACTTAACTATTTTAACCGGTAGCCTTCCTTTGGGCATGACAACTAATTTTAACAATTAAGTAGTCACAAGACATGTTAAAATATATTACAAACATGTCAAATAATGCCCTTTACTGATTAAATCATTATGAAATAAAAACACTACAAAACTCATTGTTCAAAACTTATAAACAAGTTAGCAGTCATGTAATGTTTCTTTCTAAAACATATTGTAGAATACTCTCGATTAAATTGTCCACGAATTATGACAAGATTGAGATTCTTTGTGTTGAACCAAACGTGATGGTCAAATATATTACATCCATAAGAAAACTTAGGTCAATCCATAAAATTTAATATTGGCTTAAAGTGTAACAAAATAAGTGTCACATCTCTTAATAAAAGAAAAACACTCTCGAGTTATTTGTTTAAAGCTTATAAACAAGTTAGAAATATTATTATAGTATAATATTTCCCTTTAGCTTAACTTAATAAAATAAAATAAAGGAAAGGAAAACCCAATTAGTGTCAGAAATTATAGACACTTAGAGAGTTTACAATGTATCTATATTATGATTAAATCTAAGTTTATACGAAACAAACAAAATTCGGTATCCACACTAAAGTGAGACAATAATTAATGTCACAACTCTTATAATTGTTTGTATAAGAAATGGCAGAATAGTATAACTTAATCATCATGCCATGTATTATATAAAATTATTTTAGATTGTATTCAACATTATTTAAATCAGAATAATCATGCCATGCAATATATAAAAGTTTACACATTTATCTAATATTATTTCTTCATAGTTAAAAGGAAAACATTAACTCCTTTTACTCAAGATCTAAGAAAAGAATACAAGCGATAACATTTGATTTCTCATGGTGAGAGTACGTAAATGATGACCATAATATCATAAATCGTTAATACTAATATCGTTACATATTATGATTGATAAACCATGCTCTGATACCACATATTGATTAATTATCCCAAGAAACATATAATCATAATATGAACGATCAAATAACATTAAGCATAACATTAAAACTTACTTGATACGAGAGATGAGATCACCATGAACGAAGAACATGGGTAGGATGGAAATCTTCTACTTAATCCTCTCTTCTTAGTGATGGATCATAATGTTTATGTGTGTTTTTATGAGGTGAATAATCCTCTATTTATAAGAGAGTTCAAGCAGGGATCAACTCCTAATTTATGTATGATTATGTAATCATTATCATAATTCATTACCTAGACATTATCTCTTAAAGAAATTGGATCTCCCATCAAGATACAATATCCTACGGAGTTTTATTATGATAACTAAATATTATTTAATTACTCTTATATTACCCATATAAATCAACAATATATAATGTACAAATATACGAATGCATTAAATAGGTTATGACATAATTATAGAGAAATATCAAATATCGAAATAGGATATTCGCTAACGGTATTTGTATCTAAACTTAAAACACGTTGTACTTTTGAATAGGTTAGTTTCACCGGTTAATTAATATGAAAATAAAGTACATAGATCGTATATGTTATTTACGTTTATTAAACACATATGGTTTCGAAAAATTGTACTACAGATCATCAAGTGACAAACTTTGTGCACTTTAGTTTTTTTTCCAAAGAATGTGCACTTTCTTCATTTAGTTCTTGATATTTAAGGTCCGTTTCGTTTGTAGGTGGGTTTAGGATTAAGATTTGGATTTGGATTAAGATATAGATTTGGATAGGGCAAATGGTACAAAAAGGTACTCTACTTAAAGGGCATTTCCAATTAAGGTATCGAACTTTTTTTGTTACATAAAAAGACACCCAACTTATTTTTTGGCCAATTTGGTATTTTCGTTAAATATTTAACGATCATCAGTTAAGATTTACATTTTTAGTCCATTGGCTTTTACCACCGCCGCTACCACCAGCCCTACCCACCACCGCCATTTGATATGCAGACGACATTTGATATGCTTAAAAGTTATATATATGATTGGCATGATATTATGAGCTGCAGGTACCAGGCATTTTCAGAAAACTTCAAATGGAAGGAACTTCAAAGGACCAACCATCGAAATCAATTCTAGAATCAAGTCCCGAAATTGATGCTTCATGTCGATTTATAATTTTTGATAGAGTAGATAAACATTTCCTTTAATTTCTTTGCACTGCTTTGTACGAACAATCATTGTATAAAACATTTAGGTGCCGTTAGGAATGGGGTTATGGTATGAGTTTATGGGTGTGAAAATGAATAAAGAAGTTTGGTGTGTGGAAATGGGTATGGCAAAACCTATGAAACATGGGGTTGTTTCATACCATATGAAATTGGTGGCTTTGAAGATTCTTTTCATTATTACTTATTCAAACCTATTTCCATTCAGACCCACATTCAAAGTTATACCTATAGTCATTCCTAGGTTCCAACCAAATGCACCCTTACTTTCTAGGAATTCTACTACATCTTTTGTAACATTGGCTGAAATTTTTGATTTACATAGCATTTGAAAATTTTAGATACCAGTTAATTACAAATTTACTCGGGTAAAAAACATTACATGGAACATTCATTCAACAAAAGTGTTATGAACACATATCCCACAAGTATCTGGTAGCAGTTGTTTCATGTAATACTTAGATCTACGTGAACGATTGATCATCTTTCTCCTTTCATTCGGTATCAACTCGATTGAGCACTCTGAGTAAACACACTTCACAAACCTGCCCACACAATATTAGTTTTAAATGACTGTGGAATAGATGTTTTTTGTATTTTTGGGCACAAAATGTTCCAAGTATATAAAATTTACCAATCTTCTGTGCGGGTTGTTAGCAAGAAAATCATTCATAAACCATTGGTTGATGCTTTCTTCTCTATGTATTTTGCATGTGTAGGTGGGGTAGGTGGGGTTGGTGGCGGCGATGATGGTCAGTGGTGATGGTGGGTTGGTGGTTAGTAGCGGCGGTGGTGGGTGCGGCTGATGGTTTGCGGTGGTGGGTAGGGCTTGTGGTAGCGGCGGTGGATTTGAAATGTAAAACTTAACGGATGATCATTAAATATTTAACGAAAATACCCAAATTGGCCAAAAAAATAAGTTGGGTGCCTTTTTATGCAAGAAAAAAGTGTGGTACCTTAATTGGAAATGACCTTAAAGTTGGATACCTTTTTGTGCCATTTGCTCGATTTGGATATGGATTTGGATTTGATGTAAGAGAGAGAAAATAATTTTATATGTTAAATATATAAAAATAAAATAAATATTAAATATATTAAAATAAAATTAATATGTCACTCTTGACTTTGTGAAAGTTAAAATACAAAATGTATGGCTAAGAGACTTCCACGCCGATGAAAAATCAACAAGTACATAAAAAAGTTGACAAAAGTCAACAATTAAGAATGGCATGTCAGAAAACCAGGGGGTGTTGCTAGCTTTGGTGAAAACCCTCCCACAAGGGTATCAATTACTATTATAAACCCAACAAGTTAAACCAATCAACTAATATTTCTTTTAAAGCATTCCCTAAATC
>BQNB010038382.1:8331-48790 GCA_026074375.1 Tanacetum coccineum | reverse complement strand
TTAATCTTATAACTTCCTCCATAAATGCATAGTGGTTACATGACCATAATCATGACCATTAAGTTATTGTTGAAACCACCTATTTAATATGGGAATATGCTACATTCACAAAAAGATCACAAAGAAACAACCACAAACATGAGGTGTCATGTTTTTATTGGGTTAATCAAAGATAAGAGAGAGAAATTATTTGAAAAGCCACCAATAAAAAAATGTCATCTCATTTTGTAGATGTTTCTTTGTGGTTCTTTTGTGGATGTAGCATAACTCTTTAATATGTTAAGGTGGTTACAAACATTTAATGTTGAAACCGCTCATTTAATAGTATGTATCTCTACTGCTTTATATAAAAAAAAGTTGATTTGTGAATTCTATATATACATGATTGACATTGATAATCCATCTTCAAAATTTTAATCTAAAAATGTATAACTTCAATGGGTTGTAACACTATGGCTTACATCATTCGACAAGTCAAATCTTTATCAATCGTTAAGGTAAAAAATTATTTTCTATAAACAATTATGTTCTTGATTATTTTATTCGATTATTGTATTATTCATCTTTTTGTCTATTATATTTCATTTTGTATTGACATTTATATTTAATTTATGTCTTTTAACTACTTAAGCTACTCTCTTTAATTTGAATCTTATGTTATTTGGATGTGAAATAGTTGCATCGGTATGATTAATAGTTATTTTGATTAAAATTTATCATTATTTCGTAAAGTTATGTTAGAAAAAACATATAAATGAACAATGTTTGCTCTTTTTTTTTTTTTTTTAGAAGAAAATATTCACAATTTCAAAAACAGATGGTCAAACGCAACGATAAACGGTTGCACAGCCTCCCCGGCAACGGCGCCAAAAATTGATCGTGCCGGATTCACACCGTAAATATATATAATATATAATAAAATATAAAATATATAAAGAAGTGTAAAAACCAACAATCAATGATACCGAGAAGTAGTATAGAGCTTTCCCGGGTCGTAAATCCCCAACGAGGCTGGAATGGTAAATCGATACGATCGAAGATTTGAGTTTGAAGGAAGGAATTGGTTTGGGAAGTTGAAAAAGTCAAATTAGATAATAACGGACTAAAACGTTTAAGAAAAACCTAGAAATTACGAAATTAAACTAGAAAACGAAACCCCGAATCCCGTACAAAAGGGGGAAAACCTAAATTCTTTAAAAATAACCCTACGGAAAATTTTTCACTTCTAAACTACTCTACGGGTCAAATAACGAAGAATGAAAAAGACTAGACCGAAAACGGAGTTCGTTTGACCCAAAAACGAGTCAAAACAAAAACCCGTACCCGGACCCGTTCTTTAAAAGATGAAAAGTTATAAAAATGACCCTACGAAAACTTTTATATTTTTCCTACAAACTAGATGATAAAAGAAAATTTTCTAAAAAAGCAAAATATTTTTTTGATAATTTTTGTATTTATTATGAATTTAATAAACTTTTAACTAAATTAAATTATAAAAAATATTAAACGTTTACAAAAAATTCTGAAAAATTTACACAAAATACTAGACACTATAAGGGTCCTACGAAAAATACCAAACACCCACCAGCTTATGCAATAAGCCCCGAAATAAGCTAAACAGCTTATGGGCTTATTGTACACAAAACGTGTATAAATAATGTTGCCCTTGAGTCTATAACGAAAAAGACCCAAGGGCGCAGTGGTTAAGTGTGTGTGGGATAAAGGGGATGTATTGCTTGGTCCCGGGTTCGAGTCTTGCTCACCCGGACCAAGTATCTTCCCCTTTTATTTTTTTTTTAAAAACTCTAGGGTAGGAAGTGTAACATTCTAAACTAAAGGGTAGGCGGGCAAAATTTTGGGAATTTACACTACTATGAAAACGGGTGCCCCTACACTATGAAAATGTGACAAAACAGACCCTACGATATGGCTTATTTTTTTAGCTTATTAAAAAGTGATTTTTAGCAAAAACTTAAAACTTGAAAGTTGTAGAACAGCTTATAATTAACAACTTTAACAAAGACACTTTTGACTTTGGTCAAAAGAATAAGCTACAAAATAAGCTGAAAGATGACAGCAAGCTTAAATGGCAAAATTTCTTAAGACTTGAACAAATAAGCTAAAGAAAAAGGGAAATAAGCACATTAACTATCTAACTTAACCTAAAAACTCACTAGGACACAATTTGAGCTTATGGGATAAGCTCAATAAGCTAGAATCAAAAGATAAGCAATCCTACAGCCTAAGGGATTCAAAAACAGCCAAGAGGCATGTTTAGGCTTAAAAATAAGCACACAAATAAGCTTATCAAGGGCTGAGACTTTGAGGGCTTATTTGAGAGCTTGTGGACTCTCAAAATAAGCCAAAGACTTGGGCTTTAGAACTCAACAAGACAGAGAACAAAGGGCTTAAATTCTCCCCTTTGCACCAGGGGAGGTTTAAGCTTAGCTTTAGTAGCTTATTTGACAGCTTGCTAAAAGCTGTCAAATAAGCTCTAAACAATAAAATAAGCTCAAACAGATGGAGTATGATAGCAAAGGGACTTGTGCACCACTTTTTAGCTTTGGAAAAACATTTTTACTTGCTTATTTTTGGCTGTGAAAAAGGTCTCTTGGCTTTTTACAAACTGTGACAATGGACACTTGGTGAGTTTTGACTTATAAAGTCAAGGGACCAAAGGCTTTTTAACAGCCTTGTTTAGACACACTAAACACACACTTTTTGATGCTTAAACTCAAACCACAAGTGCTTAATCAAATAAGCACTTGTGGGTTACTCAAAAATCTCACAGTTATAAAAATGGATTTAAAAACTTTGGAGAGCAATTTAAAAACTGAAAAGCTTTTAAAAACAGCTTATGTGAGCTTAAAAACTTAAGCTAAAACCAACCTCATGGTCATAACCCATGCCAAAACCTGTTTTGACCCACTTTAAGGCTTATGCCAAACACCCCTTTAAAGACTGATTTTGGACTTAAAAGCTTAATAAAAATGAAATAAACTATGAGACTTGAGCACAGTAAACTAAATAAGCATAAAATACATGAATAAGCAAAATGCAACAAGAAATAAGCACTGGAATAAGCTAAAAAGTGAAATGACAAATAATAGCTAAATTACACTAGAAATTTGAAAAACTTGCACAATGGAAATTTAAACTACAACACCCATTTTTTCTTGACTAATAAGCTATAATAAGCATAAATAAGCATATCTAAAAGAAAAATAAGCAAAGATAAGCTAAAAATAAGCTAATGTTAAAAATGACTTAAAATTGGAAAATGAGAACTTACAAGGCCCTTTGCTCTAAACAAGGGTAATTAAGCTGTCAAAAGCTTATTCTACAAGCTCCAGCTTATTGAAAATAAGCTGGTATTGTCCATAAGCCCATCCAAATTTGGCTTATCATCCAATTTCACAAGCTTTGGTGTTTTTGAGTGAATTTGTGAAGTAAAGTCCAAATTTTCTTAGCTTATTGATGTTAAAAGGCTAAACCTGAAATTTTGGAGTTATCCAGAACAAGAGGCCACTCTTGTAGAGTGAATGACCTCAAACAGCTTAATCCTAATGGCACCTTGCCTCTAAACCTGAGCAATAAGCTCAATAAGCTCTTGGGAGCTTATTACTTCAAATGGCTTCCAAATTACACCCAAATGGACATTTATGAACTTAATTCAAACTAAAGCACATTAAAGAGCTTATAACAAATATTTTGAGCTGAAGTCGCCTTATTAGCAAGAATAAGCCTAATGAGCTTATAGAAGCCTATAGAGAAAAAGAGCTTAATTTCTCATTAAAATATTGAGAATTACAATTGCAATAAAAGAAAGTAAACTAAAATACACTTAAAACTTAATAAAAACTAATTAAACTTGTACAAAACTGTGAATGTAAAACTGAATATGTTGCCACAATGGCTTACAAGGCTTATTTATAGCCGAAAAACTTAAACTAGGTCTTCTCTTTCTTTCTCTTCTTGTTGTGCTTGTTGAGACACACACTATAACACAGTGTGTTTTTGTTTGTAGTGTTAAAAGCTCTAATCTTGACCTGTCAAATCTTTAAAATCAATCTACGGCGTCCCGTCGATTTTGTATCCTTGGGGATGTGGATAGCCAAGTTGGCAACTTTTATGGCTTGGAAAGGTAGTGGAGGAGGGGGGAAGGTGGATATCCAATGGTGGAATGGGGTTACAGGGGAAAAGAAGGTTGAACAAGCCCCGGTGAGTGTTTTTGAGAGGGAAAAAGGGGCGGAAAAAAACGATTGAGAGGGCTGTTCAGAGTGGGGTTATTTGTGGTTTTTGGCAAAAATGGCCCTCCAAGGTTAATTTGTGTTTGGCAACCAATGGTCCTTTGGTTAAACCACTTTTGGACGGTTGCAAAACAATCCCAAGAGTTATATAACTCTTTCAGTTTCGTCTTGTGGAGTACAAGTTAAGGGGGTTTGGCGTTTTGCCCCCCTACTTGTTACTTTTGAACAAATTGCCAAAATAAGGCCTTGTCCTTCTCATTTCCTCTTTTCTTCTTTATAAATAAAGTTTAGGTTTGGCAATTTCAGCCCCAAAACTTAAATTTCTTTGACTTGGCCCCGGGGTGACGTGGTTGACTTTGACTTTGACCAGTTGACTTTTCTGTTGACTTTTTGACTGGATTGACTTTCCGGCTTTTGATTGGCTTTGTCTTTCACAGTCTTTTCCATTCCTGAGTCCAGTTTTGTTGTCGTTTTGGGTCTTTGTTGTTCGTCCTTTTCTTGGGTTATCCGTTCCCTAGGCACAAATACAATTAGCAAAACAAGCATATATTTGGCATTTTAAGTCCGTTTTTGGTTATTTTAGCTCGTTTTTAAAGGTAAAAGGTATGTGTATTTAAGCACATACCAAAATCCCCCATACTAAGGTATTGCCGTGTCCTCACGCAATGCTATGAAGTAAGCATTTACGAAAACTAAGAATCTCAATCCCCCTCGACTAATAACTTTGAAAAGTAGCAAAGTGTTTGTCAAAGGAAACTAAGGAATCAAAAGCTTCGACAAGTCCCGTTTTCACCATTTTTTATTTGTACACTAACTATCCCTAATATTTTTGGATTTTTTCTTTTTCTTTTCTTGACTACCTGTTTGACTTCCTTTATTATATCAACATTGGGATCATAGAATGAGAAACGTCCATAGAATAATCTACGGATGTCCTGACGGATAAATTCATCGTCCCCGATTTTTCACTAGATCCAAACCAAGCAATTAAACAAGATCATTTGTCAATATAAGTCTACATGCTAAGTACTCATACTTATGCGTGGAACTTTTAACTCCCAACATAATTATGGTTTAAATGTGTGGTGCTCATTTCAACTCACCATTAAGATCAACTTTATCTCCATAGTTCGGATTCCAAGATGAATCAGACATCAAAGCACAACTTATTCAGAAACCTTGTAACTTGATTTTAAAGAACAGATTTTAAACTGTAGAAATTTTGCAACATCTTCATCATTATAATCATAAGTTCTTAAAGCTAGGAATGCGTTGTTTAGTTTGAACACCTACCTAGGCCTCGCTCCCTAGTAGGATATCACAACCAACGACCGATGTTCTTAGTTTGAAAACCCACCCCGTTGCTAGCGTAGTGGGAAATCACAACAACACCTTCTTCCTAATATGATAAGGATAAGTGTCATAGTTTGAACCCTCACCGAAGACCGTCGCATCCACTGGTGAGATATCACAACAGTAACAAACCAAATCCTAAGAAGTAAAATACGTCTTTAGATTTTGAACCCCTACCACGTGGTTACGGAGTGGGATTTTATCACGACACATCTTTTACTTGCTCTATATAAACAAATGTATGCTTCATTTGGCAAAAATTTCAATATTCATGCTTATTTTGCATTCATACTTACATTCATGCTTCTTTGGCATTGTATAACATTCGAATTAATACAAGAATAGAAAAATCCTCCGTTTAAAGAATCAAGAACAAATTTGAAGCTTTTCTAAAAACATTGATTGACTAGTTGAACTGAATTGGGTACGTAAGATTAGGTGGATTTAGAGCTAATGGGAAAAAAGCCACTAGATACTCATAAAGTTTTCGTTAGGCACATAAACTTATATTAAATCTCTATCACTACTTGTTCTTCACATTATTAAAATTCGAATGCAATCGAATTCGTGAAAGGCTTAGCCTACCAGAAAGTAAGTTTGGAGGAACTGAGCTAGGGCTAACCCGCCCGAAGGTCGAGTCAAAGAATTATTCTCATTCACCCCATTAGGAAATATCCAAAACTGTGACAAAACCCATATTTTATTTTATAAAATATTAAATGTTCTATCAATTTTTGGTATTTTTGCAAAAATTGGTGGTAAAACGGGATTATGTGATAACAACGACTGCGAGGCAAAAATCAAAAATCGAAGAATTCCCCCCCATACTAGAACTAACATCGTCCCTCGATGTTTCAAAGGGGTTCCCTACGTAAATCTAAGGCCGATTTTATGAAGTGGTGCCAAAATATAAAACTTAGTCGATTAGATTTGGTACTGAATTCCCCAAATGAAGCTAGAGGGTAGTGAAGCTCGAGTTAAAAACGACAGAATCGAGGCCTTCACAATCCGGGAAATACCTGACATACCAAAGCACGAAAATATGGACAGAACACAGGGTAATGGAAAATATTAAACCTTCTCACAGACAAAAACACTTGAGATATTACATACTACGGATAAGCATGGGTTCCGTTCCCACGAAGCGCTTGATTAGGGTCCGACGCTTGAACCCGTCCCGCCGAAGTTATTGCTCCAGTGGGAACGTTTTGGAGATCCGGGACAACCTCGGTGGTACCGTCCCCTCCAAAGTAAGTTTGATACGATACCATAATCAACGTTTAAAGTTGGGCCGGAGTTTGAGATACTCGACGTTTGGCCATAATGAAAAACTGGACAACGGTGAATGGTCCAGACCATCGGGATTTCAATTTGCCCGAGAAAATCTTCAGTCTAGAGATTGACGAGTAGGACACGATCACCAACGTTGAAAATGCGGTTTTGATCTTAGACGACATCGTGTATCCACTTGGTTATTCTCTTTAAAAAGCATCGAGAGTTCTCGTAGGCCTGATCACGAAGTTTCATTAGTTCATATCAATTGAACATTCCTGTGATCACCCGCGTTTGAACATCAAAATTTGTAATCTTTGAGGACCAGTAGGATTATGCTCAACTCGACGGAAATGGCATGCCTTTCCATACACAAGCATATAACGGAGTGCATCCGATGGGTGTATTTTGATAAGCTGTGAGGAGGCCCATAAAGCATCATTCTAGATTTAATCCCGACCGGAAGCAACGATTTTCTCCCAACGTTCTCTCAAGAATACGCTTTAAAACCACATTTGACACCTCAACTTGCCTCTTGTTTGTGGGTGATACGCGGTGGAGAGACGGTGACTGACCCATACTTAAGCTTGACGTGTAAATATTGGTCATTGCAAAAGTGAGTTTTCCGCATCACTTATTGATAGCTCGGGGTGCACCAAATCGAGAGAAGAAGTTTTTCCAAAATTACAAACAACTCGGCATCATTGTGGGTGACGCCTTCTGTGCAACCCATTTGATATATAGTCAACAGCCACAGAATTATTATGTTCCCTCTTGAAGACGGAACGCCCCATAAATCAATGCCCCAGATTTCAAAGATTTCGCAAACCTTGGATGGAGTTTTTGTGGCATCTCATCACGAGTTGCGTAATTTTTTTCCTTGACGTTGAACAAATGTCACAACGGGTGACAAAGACATGGCCATCGCTTGTAGATGGTGGGCCAAGAAATCCTGAATCGAATTTTTTCTTGGCTGTGTAATTAATGGCACCATATTGACACCCCCCATAGTCCACAGTGCAAGCTATTGAGACAGTACACAAGCTTCTTGCCCAGAAACCCAACGACAAATCACCGCATCCACAGATCTTAAAACAGAAAGGGATCATCCCAGAAATAATGCTTGACAACCATGAAGAATTTAAATTTTTGTTAGGAATCATTCCCTTGATAACAAATTTCCCCGCATGGACATTAGCAAAATCTGGCAAACCATGGGAACTTTGATCATGCAAACAATCAGAAGCCAAGGTTTTCGAGAGAAATGCAACAATGATATTCTTAGTTCTCCGAGTTTGTCTGATGCGGATTTTCAAGTCTGGACAGTTGATGGGCGGCGAGATATTCACAACACCTTATTTGGTCTCGAATTTCAATGTCAAATTCTTGGAGCAATAAAAGCAAATGAATGAGGAACAAAGAGCTCAGATTGCAAGAGATGAAGAGATTGCAAGACAATGGGATGAAGAGGAAAGACAAAAAGCTATGGCTGAAGCCAAGTCTACTATGAAGATAGATTGGAATGATCCTTCAGTCATAAGGTATCATACTCAAAAGATAAAACCAAAGACAGTTGCCCAAGCAAGGAAAAATATGATCAAATACTTGAAGAATCAGGGAACTACAAGATTCATGACTTCAAGGGAATGTCTTACAATGAGATTAGGCCAATCTTTGAAAAGGTTTGGGATTTTAATCAAAATATTGAACCTATGGATGTAGAGCATGGAAGTGAAAAGAAGAAAGTCTCCTGAAAAGATGAAGTCTGCTGAAAAGATGGAAGAAGAAGATGTGGCTACTCAGAAGGAAATGAAAGAAGTCTCTAAAGAAACTGGAGCAAAGAGAAAGAAATCTATTCCTATAAAAAGCACAAGGAAGAGACAAAATATGGAGGAAGATGTTGAGAAGGAAGAACTTAAAGGATTTTTGGATATAATACCAAGAGAAGAGGTTCCTATAGAGGTTGAATCTCTATATACAAAGTTCCCAGTTGTGGATTGGAAGACTTGTGTTTTGACAGAGAATAGAATCAATAATAAAAAGATTCCGGAAGAGATATTCCCGGGTCGTATGTCCCAACAGGGCCTGCAAATGAAAGTAATCCTTGTTTTTGATGATATATTAAGATGGAAATTAATTTAGATATGATGAAAACACTGATATAACTAAAATTAATTAAATAAAACCTAATTTAATCTACGGGAAACAGATATAGGAAATGGGGATCTTAAAAACTACGGGAAACAGAATTAGTTATAGGGAAATCCTAAATACTGAAAATTAAGAAAATAAATGCTAAATTAAATTAAAAATCAAAATTAAATTCTAATTAACTTAATTTGAAAAATAAAGGAAACTAGAATTAAAACGGAGGTCGTTTGAATTCGCTAAATCGAAAAAGGAAACGTTAAAACGCCCCGTAAGAACGTGGTCCTAAGACTGAAATTAGAGAAAAAGTTAAGCCTATCAAATTTAATTTTCCTAGACACTAAATGACAAAAGAAAATTTTATAAAAAAAGAAAAATATTTTTTTATTAATTTTTGAATTTTTTATGAATTTATAAAGATTAAAAACTAATTAAAACTAAGAAAATAGAAAAAGACAAAAAATAAAAGTTATAAAAATTCTGAAAAAATAAAATTAAATAAAGAAAAAAATTAACAATTCTAAAAATATAAAAATGCCCAAATTTTACTGTTTATATAAAAAGTAATTAAACTAATTAAAATTAAACCTAATTTAATTAATTAAATTAAATAAAACTAACTAAAGTTAACTATAGGGACTAACAGTGAAAAGGACACAAGGACTAACGGGGAAACAACAAACTGACAAGGGGGACTAACAAAGGTAACTACAAAATAGAAAATTACACAATTGGTCCCTGAGTTGGACCCCGATATGCAAACTAAGTCCAAACAGCTTATTATCAAAAAGCTATCAAAGAAAACTTATTAAGGGGCTCAAGGGGAACAATTTTCATAATAAGCACTTAGCCTCAATCTAACTTAATAGCTGAATGTTCAGCATTTAGGACTGCAAAGCTTAATAAGCTTATAAGCTTATTTTTCTTTCTTTATGGGATTTAAGCCAACTAAATAAGCTAAAACTAAGGAAGACAGTTAATAAGGCTAAGGGGAGTCCTAAATAAGCTAAGGCAACCTAGAATAGCCCTAAAATAAGCTGGAAAGGAAATAAGCTATATTGACAATTTTTAAAAGAAACAGAACAAAAGGGGAACGTTTAAGCCCTAATAAGCAAATGCTAAAGGGGTGAAAATAAGCTAAAAGATATTTGGGGAATTAAAGGCTACTATGGGCTATATGAAAAAGGCCATAAAATTCCTAGTGCATAATATCAAATAAGCTAGAAAGCGGGCTGAGAATGTGTACATCAGCACCAGGGAAAGCTAGGTGCCAGTTGCTTAAATGCTTTTTGGGCTTATGAAAATAAGCTCTTATGAGCTTTTTCAGCCAAAACAACCAACAAACAGAGTTAACAATGGATGCCAAATGAGCTTATTAGGCAAAGTATGAGAGCTAAAGGCTTTTTAAACTGCTGAATATAGGGCATAAAAATGGCATTTTTCAAACAATTATGCATGGTATTACACACTTGGTGACCTTGTGGCTATATGGATAAATGACAGAAGCAAAGGGTTGGGATTTTGCTGCTCAGAAACAACAACAACAAAGATACAACAATAGTGTAGCTTAATTCTGAGCATGAAGCAGCTGAGCACTAAGCTTAAATTGTCTCATATTGAAAATTTTGACCAGAATACAAAAGAACTAAAAAACTTATCTTTTTTAAAACTAAAACAATTAGAATAAAGAGACTTAAATAAACCCTACACACTCAGCCAAAGTTGGCTGAGTGGTTACAACCCATCACAAACCCCATATGACCCATTTTAAGACTAAACCAAACACCCCCAAAACACAAAAAAATTGATTTTTTAACTAATATACATAGTAAATTAAGCTGAGAAAGGGTGTTATAAAGGGGGGGAATGCTAATAACTTTACCATTCGACTAAACAAGATTAACAGATTACAAGGCATAAATTATATTTCAAATTTCGACAATGAGCAATTTTTCACAAACACTCCATAACTTTTATTTTAAAACTGAAAGTATAGCACATAAGCTTCTTAAATAAACTGAATACAATCACTCTTAACGCAATCTATAATTAAATTTTACAATACAAGTAAAAGTAACAAAAACGGGAGTGTGCATCGTGTTGTCTTCATCTCTTTTATAGAGGCATCTTACCTTCTCTTTGTGTTTGGGATGAGCTTGTGTGATAGTAGGAAGCTCACAAGCAAATCCTAGCCCTCCATTTGCCTTTATAACACCATCTCACCATTGAAGGGTGGTGCGGGGTTTGAGTGATTTTCCAAGTGGGAAGGTATGGGGCAGGGTATGTTTGGGTAAAGTAGGTGGAGGGGTGACTGATTGAGTGTACTAAGGGAGGTGGTTATTGGGAGTTGTAAACCGGGGAAAGGGTAGGTTATGGTATTGGCGCCGAAGTGGTAACAGGACGGGGTGGGTTGCAGGGTTTAAAAGGGAAGTTTGGGGAAGAGGCAACAATGGTGCCCTCATACTTGACCACACTTGTACATTTCATATTAAGCCGAAAACATGATATAAAAATGATGTTTGGAAAGTGACAGTTTTGGTCCTTGTCGTTTTATAACTAAAAGAATAAAAGGATCTTGGTCAAATTGCAAAAATGGTCCCTGCTGTTTTATAACTAAAAGAGTAAAAGTATAGTTTGGCAATTGGCAAAACAGCCCTTGTGTTTTATTTTTCTATTTTCTTTATAAAACAACTTTCAAAACTTGGCAATTTTAGCCCCTAAAGTTTTATAAAAAAGGATTTTGGGCTGTATTGGGGGCTTAGGTTTGTGTATTGGGCTGTAATAGGGCTTGTATGGGCCGCAGTTTTGAGTGTGTCATGGCCCAATAAGGTTTAGGCTTTATGTTATTGGTCATTTAAGGCCCATAAGGTTATGAAGGGGTATTGTGGTGACAATGGCTGAGATTGGCTGTAAACTGGGCTAGGATTTGGCCTTCAAAGTCTTTCACAGCTCCTTTGTCAATTGCATCACAAATGAGGCTGGTTTAAATTGATTGAGTGGGCCCTTTTGGTCTTCACATCTTCATAATTATACTATTGGTGCTTTCCCGGCGCCCATCACGAAAAACGATGGGTTAAGATTCAACCATAGTATTCTGCAGTCCTGCTCCGGTTTTGACTGCTGAATCTAACCTGTAATGACTCTGAGCTTTGGGCGATTTTGGACTTTGGCCTTGATTTTGCACAGTCTTTTCCATTCATTCTCAGTTTGTCATTTGGCTTGGTTTTCATTTCTTTTTATGATCATCCACTTCCAGCACAAGGTACAAAATGCCAAACAAACATATTATTTGCAGTTTTTGTCTGTTTTGGTCATCTTAAGCTCGTTTATAGATGGTAAAAGATATGTTGTAATTAAGCACATTATCAGAACTCTACACACAAGCATTTTTGGATATATACCAAGAGAAGAAGTTCCCTATGGAGATTGAATCTCTATTCTACAAGTTTCCAATTGTGTGACTGAGGAAGACCTTGTGTTTTGACATAGAATTTTTATGTATTATCGAAGTTATATGATAGAGGGAGATGGCAGTTCAAGAACTACAAAATATTGAGTGAGAATGCTATGCAAACTTTATAGACAGAAAATGTAGAGGAATTGTACAGACTAGTCAATGAAAATGTATAGTGCTTCAAGACGGGAGAATTTGATTTCGACATGCAGTGATGGAGATTTTATATATCTCCTAGATTTAGTCTCAGATAAAAGATAAGATTTGGAAAATCAACATGAATACAATTATGATAATATACCTAAAGATTAATGTGATTTTTGTGGTATTTCCACATCTGTTGATGGAAAATAGGTTAGCAATTCATATGCTAACAGAGAAGAAATATCCTTTAAGTCAAGAGCTGTTGTCAAAGATGTTAGGTAAGAAATTAGAGGTTGATCATGAGAGTTCACATGCGTTTGAACTTCTAAGGTTTATAGATCTCAGGTCCAGAAGTAGATTATGAATGTTTGAAATGAATCATCACAAAGGAAGAAGACAAGAAGATTTTAATTCAGAATAGAAACTTGATGATTTTGAAGACAATCAAACATTTAGGGGAGGATTGTTAGGAATAAATTATTGCAAGACTTAATAACTTGCAAGAGTATAACTAACATACAAATTGGAGTTAGTACTGCCATAATACTTTGTACTGCAGGATAGATAATACTTGGCAGGGATAAGAGTCCAATACTGTTGATGGTCTAAGATCTGACTTGAGATAAGTATGCATGTGAGATTAATTAATGGTTGTTTGTAACTGATCCTAATAGATAGGTAGTTAGTTTTGTAAAGGACTCCTTGTGTTCTATAAAAGGAGATCCTAGGTTTTAGATAGATATACTTCTTTACACTTAGACGAATACATTCAGAAAGATATTGTGATAGCTTCAAGGTTGTAACCCTAGTACTTCAAGAGTACTCGTATTATTATTCTAATAATATTAAAGCAGTTTTTTTTTGTTACTTCATTGTTTGTTTGTTAATGTTCCATTGATAAACATCTCTAGAGTATCAAAGTGTAGATTCCGCATACACTTTGGTATACCATACCAAGTCTGAGCACCATATGAGTTTATTTTGATTTATCAAAGGTAACAATACTTTACTACGTAATAGGAATCGATCAAGGCATGGGATCAACAACGTATTCATTAAATGAATACAGCGTATACATGTATCAATATGACGTATCCTAGGGTATGGATACGGCGTATCGACTTCCTGTACAGTTTTAGGTGTTTATTTCAAGTCTAACCAATGAATACACGGAGATAGAATTGCACTTGTTTTTCCTATATTTTGCACAGGACCTATGTGCAAAGGAAAAAAATTACTAATTATTGTTGGAAGAATTAAAAAGATTTAGAGATCATTAAGTGTTGGAAGTCTTTGAAAGTCTCAAGACGGTTGTTCTACAGCGAATTCTTCTCAATAAACCTTACATGGAGAATCTACCGAGCAAAAATCAGGGAGTTTCTCATTCAATCTATTAAATTGTTCGTATTTTAAATGATTTATCATACAACGAGGACGTTGTATAATCAAGTGGGGGGATGGAATAAGAATTGTATTAATTGTCCTATTTTTCAACATAGAAAATGCCTTAAAATTAAAATTTTTCAAGCATACATTTTTGTGGAGAATTACTTGTATACAGAAACGCCGCACACAATAACCCTATTAGATAGTTGTGAGAATTAGTGTTTATCCATTTCCAAAAGTTTAACCAAATTCCATAAAATATGAGTGTGCCGGTGATGTAGTAGACTTTAGAACTTGGCTTGGTATATCACTCGAGACCACAATAATGAGTAATATTGATTTAATTGGAGAAACTGTTATAAGTTGTAAATTTTAGGATTACACCAAAAAGCCAAATCCATGTTGATTATTAACTAACTACACCGGTATTTAACCCCTATAAAACCTTATTACCACTCTCTCGCTTTTAGAGTGAAGAACTACTTAGAACAACTGTAAGAGCCAATCCTTTGGCATTACACCAATTGTTTGTTCGTTAATCCCTTACACTTAACCTACCCGTGTTAGAGTTAAGTTAAATTTATATTTGCTAGCAGCTTAAAGAGTAAAGTTTGTATTTTCCGCGTCTTATGATCTTTAATTTTCTTTCAACTATATACAATATATAGTAAAAAATAAAATAATCCAAAAAACAACAAATGAATCAATAAAAACCGGAAGAAGTAGTATACGAATGTTCCCGGTGTCCGTTTATCCCAACTGATGCTGTGACTGGTAGAATCGATACAGCTCCGAAGATTTGGAGTTGAATGAGAGAAAGATTTGAAGAGTGTGGAAACGCTAAGTTTAAACAATAGTACAAACAAAAAGTCGATTGGAAAAACCTAAAACAAATACGAAATAAGCTGAATAACGAGAGCACGAATCCAAACAAGGGGTCAAAAACCTAAATCTTCATAAAATTAGCCCTACAAAGAAAATTTTTTACTTCTAAACATACTCTCGGGACTAATAATAAGAATGAAAAATACTAGAACTAAAAACGGAGGTCGTTTGGACCCAAAAACGAGTCAAGATCAAAAACCTTACCCGGAGACTCGTTCTTTAAAAATCAAAAGTTTGAAAATGTAACCCTACGAAAGTTTTTTCTATTTTTCCTACGTATATATGACTAAATAAAATTTTCAAAAAAGAAAAATATTTTATTTGATATTTTTGTATTCTTTTATGATTTTAGAAGAGAGAAAGAGAATGAGAAAGAAAAAGAAACTTTTACAAATTAATTTATAAAATATACTAAACTATTTTTAAAATTCTGAAAAATACTAAAATTACTTTGCACTACAACTATCCACGAAAAAATAAGAACCCCAAAATTCGGCTTATAAATAAGCCGAAAATAAGCTCAAACGAGCTTATAGCTTAAAGGGTTAAAACACCCTTAAATAACTAAGTGCCCAAGAGTCTTTCAGAAAAGACCCAAGGGCACAGCGGTAAGGGAGTGTTATAAAAAAGGGGTGTGGTATGTGCTTAATTACACATACCATTTTCCATTAATAACGGACTTGAAAGACTAAAAACATATCAAAAATACATTGTATTTGTATGTTTGCATTTGTATTGTGCAGGAACGGATATTCAAGAAAAGGACAAAAAGAAAGCCAAAAACAAACAAAACCGAGCACGGAGTAGAAAAGACCAAGTCAAGTCAAAGTCAAAAGTCATCCACATGAAGAAAATGCAACTTGAGGGACTAAAACTCCAACCTTAAGTTTTAATTACAAAAGAAAAAAAGACAAGGTCAAAATTGCAAGAAGGCAAAGATTCCTTCAAGTATACAACTTGAGGGACCAAAGCTGCTTCTTCTACAACCCTCTTTCCCGCCCAACAAAAACCCATGACAACTGGATTGTCGTCCCATACCTCTCCTTGCAAAACCACTCAACCCCCTCCAAAAATCATTCATCCACCTACCTATTTCCCCCCCCCGCCCCCAGCTGTATAAAGCCATGTTGGAATCCTCTCCATTGCCAAAACAGTTTCGATGGCTGATATTGTTTCAAAAGTACATAAAAAAAAAAAAAAATGGAAGAAATCAAAGGCTGGGATTTGCTTTAAGACTTACCTCACACAACAAGCACACTTTGTTTTCATCTTTACAAAGAAACACAAGCTGCAAGTCCAAGACTTAGGCTATAAATAGAGCCTTTTGTAAACCTTTGAGGCATGTAGTTTATGTTAATTTTTAGTTTTTATCCTAGCCTAATATTTAAGGTCATTAACACAGCATTTTACTTTCAGCTTTGTAACACTTTCAAGTTTTTAATGCAATTTGAGTTTTAAGTCAATTTTACAAGTCCAAATGCTAAGTTTCTGAACTGTGTTCTTTTTTTTTATTTTGTGTTCAAAAATATCATACGAGCTTACTCATAAGCTGTTCTTTCATTAAGTCAAGATAAAAAAGTTAAGTGGTTAAGAGTAAAATTACAAAAATCACTCTCAAATATACCTCAGCTTACTTTATGGATGATAAGCCAGTTCTGGATGGGCTTATGGACTCTCACTAGCTTGTTTTATACAAGGCTAAGACTTGTAGAATCTTGATATTAGCCTGTCTTGTGAGCAAGGGTGTTGTAAGTCTCTCTTTTTCTTACTTTACTTATTTACTGCAGAAGTGCTTATTGTGCTTATTTATTACTTATGTTTACTTATTTATGCTTTATCAGTATATTTAGTGCTTATCTTGCTTAAGTATTTATACTACACGTACTATTACTCTTTATTTAAACTATTGAGATTTGAGTTAACACTGCTAGGCTAATTCATCTTATTTAAAGTTCTTATCATAATTAAAATATCTTCAAAGTGTTTTTGTAATGTGAGTATTTTATAATCTTGTTTCTTAACCAGATTAAAAGAAAATGTTTTTTGAAAGCTTTCAGGAGTATATCAACTAGCAGTACTAACTTAGAAGTTAGTACTCTAGTCACTTTTGGACATACTAACTAAAGTTTTTTTTTTTATTTTTATTATAATTTTTATTTTTTAAATTTTTCTACCAAGTACAAACTACAAGATACGTACTGTGTTAGTTAGTACTGTTAGTCTAACTCGGTATTCATTAGCTTATCAGCTTATTATTTCTGCTTATTTAAGATTCATTTAGCTTTTTAGAGTAGATTAAGCCTATTTTCGTTTACTGTCTTCATTAGAACTTATTTGCCTTTTCAAAATAATTTTAAGAGTTTATCAGTTTTAGTTGTCTAGTTTATTTGTCATTTTAGTTTATTCTAGTTGCTTATTCATATTACTAAGTGCTTATTAAGGTTAGTGAAACTTTTGTTTTAGCCTGCTTGCTTATTTATTGTTTCTTTGAGTTTTGTTAGCCTAGCAGTACTAACCTTAAGCTAACAATACTAACTCAAAGCTAGCAGTACTAACTCCAAGTTAGTACTGGTAGTTAATACTGTTAGTACGGTTGTTAAGTACTTGTATTTGGTTTAACACGTTTTAATTTAGATTAATTACTTTGTATTTGCTTATTTAGGAGTTAGTTTTAGCTTATTTAATTTGGTCCTAAGTTTATTTGAGCATATTTGTTCCTTAGTGTAAAATTTATAAGTGTTCTATGCCATTCCTAGCTTTTTATCTTGTTCGCAGCTATTTATTCTTTGCTTATTTTTTATATGATATTTTGCCTATTTAGTGTTAGTGCCAAATCATAATCTTAATCCTTCTGTCATATCAAACACCAATTTCAACAATCCGTCTCTCGATTTTCCATCTCCCTAGCCTCGTTGGGGACATTGATCTTGCCGGATTCACACCGTAAATATATGTAAATATATAAAAAAATATAAAGTATATAAATAAGTGTAAAAACCAACAATCATGATACCGAGAATAGTATAGAATTCCTGTCGTAAATCCCACGAGGCTGGAATGGTAAATCGATATATCGAAGATTTTTGGAGTTTGAAGGAAGGAACTGAGTTGGTAAGTTGAATAAGTCAAGTTAAACAATATACGGACTAAAAAACGTTAAGAAAAAAACTAAAAATTACGAAATTAAACTAAAAACGAAACCCCGAATCCCGTACAAAGGGGGAAAACATTTAAAAAAAAAAATCTTAAAAAATAACCCTACGTAAAATTTTTCACTTTCTAACTACTCTACGTCAAATAACGCAAGAAAGAAAAAGACTAAGACCGAAAACGGAAGTTTTCGTTTGACCCAACACAGTAAAAACAAAAACCCGATACCCGGACCCGTTCTTTAAAAGATGAAGAGTTTATAAAAATGACCCACGAAAACTTTAATATTTTTCACAAACTAATTGACAAAAAAAAATTATCTAAAAAAGCAAAATATTTTTTTTGATAATATATTTGTATTAATAAGAATTAAATAAACCTTTAACTAAATTAAATTATAAAAAATATTAAACTTTACAAAAAATTCTAGAAAATTTACACAAAATACATGACTCCAAGCTACTACAAAAAATACCAAACACACACCAGCTTATACAATAAGCCCGAAAATAAGCCTACAGCTTATAAGCTTATAAGGGGAAAACCCCCTTAAATATGTTTGCCCTTGGGTTTTTTATAACGAAAAAGACCCAATGGCCGCAGTGGTATTGAGTGTGGGAGGTTAAGGGATGTATTGCTAGGTCCCGGTTCTGAGTCTGCTCACCCGGCACCAAGTATCTTCCCTTATTTTATTTTTTAAAACTCTGGGGTAGAAAGTGTAAACTTCTAAACTAAAGGGTAGGCGGGCAAAACTTTATGTAAAGATTACACTAAAGCGAAAATTAGAACCCTACACTAGTGCAAAATTGTAACAAAGAGAACCCCACGCTATTGGCTTTATTCATTGGCTTATAAAAAAATTGCTTTTTCAGCCATAACTCAAACTACAAAAGTTGCTAAGGGCTTATTCCTAACAAACATTTAACAAAGGACTTTTCACACTTTTTATCAAAAGAAATAAGCTTAAAATAAGCTAATGGTTGACAGCAGCATAAGAAGCTTAAAGGCTAAAAAAACTAATCTAATTTTGGACTTAAGGTCTAATTAAGCAAATACAAATGCGCAAAATTAAGCCAAGAGGTACTTAAACCTAAACTAATAAGCTTAAAAAGCTAAAAGCTTACGGCCAAATAACTGTGAAAGCTTTTGAAGGCAGAAAACTTAGAACAAGCTAAAAAAGCAAAAATTGCTGTAAGACTTGGCGCAAATAATCTAAAGAAAAAGTAGAATAAGCACACTAACTGGTCTAGCTTAACGCTAAAAAACTTACTAGGGACAAATTTGATCTTATGGATAAGCACAATAAGTCCAGAAAGTGTGGCATTAGACCCCACAACAGTACACTAACTTGGGTGTTAGTACTGTTGGTGTAAACAGCCAAATGGTATCTTTGGGCTTAAAAATAAGCAACCAATAAGCCTTATCAATGGCTCAAACATAGAGGCACTATACTAAAAAAGGGTGCCCCTATATAAGCTCTTAAATAACAAATACTTGGGCTTGAGTGAGCTTATGGCTGAGACAATGGAGCCAAAAGTGTCCCCCTTTGCACCAGGGGAAACTTTGAGAGGCAAAGTTGAAAGGCTTATTTGACAGCTTATTTTAAGCTGTCAAATAAGCTCTAAAAGCAAAAATTAGCTTAAACAATTTAGTACCTATCTAAGGACTGGTGGGCACCAAATTTTGAGCTTTGGAAAATCACTTTTACTTGCCTATTTTTGATTGAGAAAAAGCTGTTTTGGCTTTTTACAAACTGTGACAGAGATTTGTGAGTTAAATTGACCCACAAAGTAAAGAGGACAAAGGGCTTGGACAGCCCCTTTTTAACACACAAAATGCAAACCTTTTTTGAGATAGATAAAAACCAAACCACAAGTGCTTAATCAAAATAAAAAAAGCACTTGCTGGGATGCTCAAAACTTGACATTTTTCAAAGAGTTTAGAACACCTTTGGAAAACAATATTTTCAACAAAAATGTTTTAAAACAGGCTAATAATGACTTTAAAACTTGTGTTCAAATTGACCAAGTAACCTTGACCATGCCCAAAAGTCCTTTTTGACCCTTTGAGCCTTGCTGCCAAACACTCCTATAACTCAAAACTGTCCAAACCAAAATGGTGTTTTAGAATCATATTTATAAACTAAAACTTTAAAAACCTTTTATCTACTCCTACTTATTTTAACCTACTTAAGCTATATTTTAAACAAAAAAACTAGCCTTATTAATGAAAATAAGGTCAAGTTTTATCTAATGTGTAGCTTATTACACTATTATGACAGTTTTAAAGAAATAAGCTAATTTAACACAAAAATATGCAATAAAAACTTAAACAGCTAACTAACATGGCTAAACTAATGCATTTGTAAAGATATAAAGCAAATAAGCTAAAGATTTAAGCTAGAAGTTAAGCTAGAATGAAAATTAGAAAATGAAACCTTGGGATTTGTTGTTTCAGAACCAAGGCCACTCTTTCTGAGTGAGTGGCCTAAAAACCTGTCCTAATGGCTCCTTAGCCTCTAAACCTGAGCAATAAGCTCAATAAGCTCTTGGGAGCTTATTACTTCAAAAGCTTCCAAATTCACAATCAAATGAAATAATTTCACTTTAAAACAGTACTTATAGAACAAGAACAAGTAATAAAACTGAAATTTGAGCTTTATTAACCAGGATAAGCTCAAATAGGCTTATTGAAGCTAATTAGAGATTAAAACGGCTTAATTTTTCATTAAAATGGAAAATTACAAGTGCATACAAGGAGTTAACTTCAAAATACTTTAAATGACAATAAAAACTGAATAAAAACTTAATAAGCTGGAATAAAAAATGCTATATTTGCCACAATGGCTTACAAGGCTATTTATAGCCGAAAACTTAAACTAGGTTTTTCTTTCTCTATCTTCTTGCTGTGCTTGTTTGTAGACACACAAACACAGGTGTGTTTGTTGTGTGAGAGTGTTAAAAGCTCTAATCTTGACCCGTTTTCGAATCAATAGAATCAAGTTTCGGCCGTCGAATTGATCATGGGGATGTGTCAATTGCCAAGTAGGCAACTTATTGCTAGTAAAGGTTAGTGGAGGAGGTGGAAGGTGGGTATGCCATTGGTGGAATTGGGTCTTACATGTAAAAAGAGGTTAACACCCCGTGAGTGTGTTTTTAGAGGTGAAAAAGAGGGCGGGTAAGAAAAAGGTGAGGCTGTTAATAGAGTGAAGGTTTGTGGATTGCACACAAATGGCTCCTCCAAGGTGTTAAAGTGTATTGCACCCACGGACCTGTTGTTAAATAACATTTGGACTTGGTCAAAAACCAGTCCCCAGAGTTATAAGCCTCTTTTCAAATTTCGTCCCTTAGTGGAGTACAAGTTAGCGGGGGGTTGGCAGAATTGCCCCCCATAACTTGTTTATTTGAGCAAATGCAAAACTAACCTTCTTTTTCTTTTCCCCTTTTCTTCTTTATGATAGTTTAGAGGATTGGCAAATTTCAGCCCATAAACTTATAATTTCTTGACTATGACGCGCGACCCTGTTGAAGACTTGGGTTTGACTTTGACTTTGACCATCTTGACTCTCGCTTTGATTTGGCTTGTCTTTCACAGTCTTTTCATCCGAGTCCCGATTTTCGTTTTGTCCTTTGTTTTTCGTCCATTTTCTGTTATCCGTTCCTGCGCACATACAATTAGAGCAAACCAATGCGTATCCTTTGGCATTTTGAGTCGTTTTTGGTTATTTTAGCTTGTTTTTAAAGGTAAAAGGTATGTGTATTTAAGCACATACCAAATTTCCCCATACTAAGGTATTGCCGGTGTCCCACGCAATGCTAAAGTATAAGCATTTACGAAAACTAATAATCTCCAACCCCTCGACTAAAAACTTTGAAAAGTAGCAAATGGTTTGTCAAAGGTAAACTAAGGATCAAAAGTTTTCGACAATTCCCGTTTTCACCATTTTTATTTGAACACAAACAGATCCCTAATATTTTTGATTTCTTTTACTTTTCTCGAAAATCCACCTGTTTGACTTTCTTTATTTTATTAACACTGGGATCATAGAATGAGAAACAACCATAGAATAATCTACGGGTATCCTGGCGGATAAATTCATCGTCCCCGATTTTTCACTAGATCCAAACCAAGCAATTAAACGAGATCATTGTCGATATAAGTTTAGGTGTAAAGCCCTCATACTTATGACTTGTGAACTTTTGAACTCCCGACATGGATAAATGATTACGTGTGTGTGCTTGATTTAACTCAACCATAGATCAACTTATTCTCATAGTCACAAAAAGAATCGTGCCTCAAAGCAACAATTTATTAAGACTTGCAACTTGACTTTATAGAACTTCAAAATTATTATATATTCATTATTTTTTTTTATTTTTTTTTTTTACAAGATCTTAAAGCTAGGAATATGCTTGCTTAGTTTGAACACCAACCTAGGGCCTCCTCCCAAGTAGGATAACACAACCAAACGTCCGGTTACATAGTTTTTGAAAACCCACCCCGTTGCGTAGCGTAGTGGGAAATCACATAAGACACCTTCTTCCTAATTATGGCTAAGATTAGCGTGTCTTAAGTTTGAACCCCGTGTTCGAACCTTAGACCTTTCTTCCAAGTGAGATATCACACACACCAAGTCCCTAGAAAGCAAAATGTCTAGTTTGAACCCTCACCTCGTGGTTAGCGGATGGATACACGACACATCTATTACTTGCCCATATAATCAATGTATGCTTTATTGGCATTAAAATTCTTTTCAAACTTTGCTTTTTAAATAATCAAGTCACAAATTGAAGCATTTTCTGAACAACATCGATAGACTTAGCTGAATAAATCGAACACGTATGAATTAAGGCGGATTATAAGCTTAATGGAGAAACAGAACACAAGTTTCTTCACATAAGTTTTAGACGAATCTTGCTGACAAAAAAATCACAAGTTACTCATATAAGCTTTAGAAGAATCTTGCTCAGCACATAAACTTATATTTAACTCTATCATTTCTTGTTCTTCACCTCGTGAAAGCTTAGCTTACAATTAAGGAACTAGCTAGGGCTCAACACGCCCGATCGAGTCAAAAATTATTCTCATTCTACCCATTAGGAAAGTCAAAACTGTGACAAAACACTTATTTTATTTTTGAAAATTTTTAATTTTTTCATTTTTTTTTTTTTTTGCAAAAGTTTGGCGGTAAAAACGGGATTACGTGACAACAACGGCTACAGGCAAATCAAATCGAAGATCCCCCCCCCATACTAGAACTATACATCGTCCTCGATGTTTTGAAAGGGGTACCTACGTAAATCTAAGGCGTTTATAAAGTGTGCCAAAAGATAAAACGTTAGTCGATTAGATTTGGATACTGAATTCCCAAAATGAAGCTGAGGATGTGAAGCTCGAGTTAAAAATGACAGAATCGAGAGCCTTCACAATCCGGGAATACCTGGACATACAATACAAAGCACACAAAATATGGACAGAACACGGGTAATGGAAAATATAAACCTTCTCACACAAAAACACTTATTTATTACATACTACGGATAAGCATGGGGTGCCTCCCACGAAGCGCTTGTTTAGGGTCCCGACGCTTGACCCGTCCCCCGAATTTATTGGTCCATGGGGAACGTTTGGAGATCCGGGACAACCTCGGTTGGTATGTCCCCTCCAAAGTAATGTTTGATACGATGACCATTCACTTTAAAGTTGGGCCCGGAGTTTTGAGATAGCTCGACGGTGCCATAAGGAAAAACTTGGACAACGGTGAATGGTCCAGACCAACGGGATTTCAATTTGCCCGAGAAAATCTTCAGTCTAGAATTGAAGAGGAGGACACGATCACCAACGTTGAAAACGCGGTTTTTGATCTTAGCATCGTGTATCCTCTTGGTTTTCTCTTTATAGATCAGAGAGTTCTCGTAGGCCTGATCACGAAGTTCATTTAGTTCATTCAGTTGAACTTTCCTGTGATCACCCGCAGTTTGAACATCAAAATTTGTATGCTTGAGGGCCCAGTAGGCTTTGTGCTCTAACTCGATCGGTAGATGACATGCCTTTCCGTACACAAGTTTATATGGAGTGCATCCGATGGGTGTTTTGTAAGCTGTGCGGAAGGCCCATAAAGCATCATCTAATTTGTCCGACCAGGAAGCACGATTTTCTCCCACGGTTCTCTCAAGAATACGCTTTAAACCACGATTTGACACCTCAACTTGCCCACTTGTTTGTGGGTGATACGCGGTGGAGAGACGATGAGTTACTCCATACTTAAGCATGACTTTTGTAAATTGGTCATTGCAAAAGTGAGTTCCGCGATCACTTATGATAGCTCGGGGTGCACCAAATCGAGAGAAGAGAGTTTTCAAAAATTTAGCACAACAATGGGCATCATTGGTGTCTTGATAGGGAGCGCTTTGCTTAACCCATTTGACAAGTAGTCAACGCCACGAGTATTTCTTGTTCCCTCTTAAAGACGGGATTGGCCCCATTAAATCATGCCCCAGATGTCAAAGATTTCGTAAACTTGGATGGAAGTTTTTGTGGCATCTCATTCACGTTGCGTAATTTTTCTTGACGTTGACAAATGTCACAACGAGGTGAACAAAGTGTCAGGGGCATCATTGTAGTTGGTGGGCTGGGCCTATAGAATCTGAATCGAAGATTTTTCTTGCTGTTGTATGTGGCACCCAAGTGTCCCCAGAAGGTCCACTGTGGCAAGCTTGAGATTGTCTAAAGCTTCTTTGCCCAGAAACACAACGTCTTATCACCTGATCAGCACTGTTTCTTCTACAGGAAGGGATCATTCCAATAAAATAATGTATTTTTGGACATTCTTGAAGATTTATTTTTTTGTATGGGATGTCATTACCTTTGATAAACGAATTTCCCCGCATGGTTTAGTTTGCAAAATCGGGCAAACCAGGGGGTACTTTGATCTTGAAGAGAACAGAACAAGAGTTTCGAGAGGAAAAAATGCTTTATTGATTTCTTTGTTCTCGAGTTGTCTTGATGTGGATTTTAGTCTGGACGATGATCGGCTGGCGAGATTCTCAGCTCCTTTATTGTCTCGGAATTTCAATATCAAATTCTTTGGAGCAATAAGATCCACCTCATGAGTTTGCCTTTAGCATCATTCTTGGCAAAGAGATACTTGTGGCAGAATGGTCAGTATACACTTGCTTTTGGACATAACAGATTATGACCAAAATTTCTCAAAGGCATACACTACGGCAAGTAATTCCTTTTCGGTAGTAGTGTAGTGAGTTTGAGCCTCGTTCATAGTCTTGCTAGCATAGTGTATAGGTTGGAAATGCTTGTTTTTTCTTTGCCCGAGGACTGCCCCAATTGCAAAGTCGCTTGCATCACACATTAGTTCAAAGGGCAAGTCCCAGTCGGGAGCAATTAAGATCGGAGCCTCAGTCAATTTTCTTTTGAGTGTATTAAAGGAATCGATACACTCTTCAGAGAAGAAAAATGGAGTCTCTTTTTCAAGCAAATGAGTCATAGGACGGGCAATTTTCGAGAAGTCCTGAATGAATCGTCGGTAAAAACCGGCGTGCCCAAGGAAACTACGGACACCTTTGACAGTAGTCGGATGAGGGAGTTTAGCTATTACTTCGACCTTAGCTCTATCAACCTCAAGTCCCGACTTAGAAATTTTGTGTCCGAGAACAATGCCTTCCTTCACCATAAAATGGCTCTTCTCCCAGTTTAAAGACAAATTGGTGTCTTCACACCGCTTCAACATCTTTTCCAAATGGGATAGGCACGTAGAGAAAGAGTCCCCGAAGACCGAAAAGTCATCCATAAATACTTCCATCGTTTTTTCAATCATATCGTGGAAGATTGCCATCATACATCGTTGGAACGTGCCAGGAGCATTGCATAGCCCAAAAGGCATGCGACGATAGGCGAAAGTTCCGTATGGGCAAGTAAAGGTTGTCTTTTCTTGATCTTTTGGGTCAATTGGGATCTGAAAATAACCCGAGAAGCCATCGAGGAAACAGTAGTATTCGTTTCCTGCTAGTCTTTCGAGCATTTGGTCCATGAAGGGCAATGGGAAGTGGTCCTTTCGGGTGGCTTCATTAAGCTTTCTGTAATCAATACATACTCGCCATCCCGTGACCAATCGAGTAGGAATTAGTTCATTCTCATCATTCGTGATGACGGTCATGCCTCCTTTCTTAGGTACACAGTGTACCGGGCTCACCCAAGGGCTGTCAGAGATGGGGTAAATCAATCCTGCGTCATAAGGTGTTTTTCAACCTTTCTTGTTAAACTCGTGGATTTTTGGGTTTACCCTTCTCTGACTTTGCACAGATGGTTCGGTAGTCCTCTTCCTTAGAATTTTGTGAGTACAATATTCTGGGCTAACACCCTTTATATCGGAGAGTTCCAATCGATGGTCGCTTGTGGGACTTGAGAACCTTGAGAAGAGCTGCTTTTCCTCATTCTTTTAAGTATTTAGCCAATTATGACAGGAAACTTGTCGTCCACCTTCTAGAAATGCGATTTCAAGATGGGGTGGCAGTTACTTGAGTTCAACCTCGGAGGTTCCATCAACGGAAGATTCAATATTTTAGCTTCACAGAGTTTTGAGTTCTTCCTACTCCAGGCAGATTTTGTTCTGTTTTAGGAGGGGGGTTGGTGGTTCATGTTTCAACAATTACTTTCGAAGCAGGATGTCCCCCTCAGGATCCTGGATAATTTGGTATAACTTCAGGATGAAGGTTGGAATCATCTTCTAGAGCAAGATACGAATCTGCTTCTTCATTAAAAGAAAAATCAATTCCGAAAGGGAGTGAGATTTTGGAGAAGCAGTAGAAAACAATAGGCTCATAATAAGGAGCGGGATTGCACTAGCGATCACGTTTGAAATCTAGGACCATCTTGAGAATAACTCATCACAGCCATATCAATGTCGTCGTTGTGTTTACCGTCATATGGTTGTAATCAGTGTGTATCTTGAAGTTTGGTACTATTGAATGTGATGGCCTCATTGCCAACACGAAGGGTAATCTCTCCTTCATAAACATCTATCAAAGCATGATCTGGTTTTTATGAAACATCGCCCGAGATTTAATCGTACTCGGGGGTCGGTCAAATACAACATTACGAAAGGTCAGTGGAAATTGGAATTTTCCCAATTTCACAAAAGACATCTTCAGCGATACCGATCGGTTAGTGATCGAACGGTAAGCTGTTCTAGTGGTCATGCAAGTGGGGTACAATACAGGAACGAGATAGATTGTTCCATACAGAATAAGCAGGAGTTAATGCTCGCCCCAAGTTCGCCAATGGCGTTGCATGTAGTACATCCCCGTAAATTCACATTGGAATCAGAAAATCGGCCAGGGTCTCAAAGTTTCTTTGGTAACTTGTGTGGATGACGCTGAGCAGGTTCATTCAAAGGGAGTTATTGCAATTCGCTCAATTTTTCTTTGTTTTCCAATTAAGGTTTTTTAAAGGTCGAGAATTTAGGCATAAGCATCAATGGAATCGGTAAAGCTAATTCGAAACTCAAATCTCTTAAGATTATAGAATTATTTTCTCGAATTGGGTCGTTAGCTTTTCCTTGCGCCTTTCATCATTTCTTCTTGATGGAAATGAAATTGATGCTTTAGGAAATGGAGTAACAACAGGGTAGCAAAACATTGGGCTCAGGGATTTGGATTACGAGACCTGAATTTGAACAAAAGAGGTTGGAAGTCTTCGGTGTTCGTTCATTAGTCAGGAGGCATCGTGTCCTTTGTCACCTCGGATCTTCGATTAACGCTTTCGGTCCTTGGATGTGTAACACCACTTCGGGTAGTGATTCCTTTTAAATCTTCCTTTGGGTAGGTTAACTGTGTTACCAGGAAAGAGTCTCCAGAACCGGAAGTTGAAGCTGGTTATAGCGAGTAACAAATTTTTGAATGCATGGTCTGTTTAAATTTTGCCATTTGGGATTGCAGGTTTTGTCTTGGTTTTGCATGTTTCTCATACCACTTGCATCTTGGCAGTGACATATCCTTTCAAAATCTGTTTTGAACACCGTGTGTTCTGAGGAGCAGGTCCTCGAGGAGCTACTGGTTGATTGACGGAGGTAGATAAATCATGACCTTTGTTGAAATTGTTTACTCTATTTTGATTGAGTTTATTTTCCTCGATTGATTTTGTTTTGATATTTGCATGAGTTCTGAATGGGAGGGAAACCAGGAGACGAATTTGATTTGAGACCTCGGAGGTCGATAACCAGTATTAGACTTGGTTGATATTGGCAGCAGCGGCCTGGGGAACATACTTTGGATATTGTCATGGTAAATGTTGTTATTCAGCGGCTGGGTCAGTTTTGATAAGTATGACCTCCCCACAAGTTACACAACTTTGTTCAACGCATTTTACGGGGGCGGAAGCTGGGGTTGGTTCTGTCTGTCTGAGAATTAATGACGAACCTTGTCGTTGAGTTCAGCACATCAGATGAGACTGCTTGGTGGAAGAGCTTGTATCTTTTAGCTACAACAGCTTTGTTTCTTGATTGGCGTACCTTCTGCTTGCTATAGTGATTTTTAAACATTTCTCGAGGATTTTTTGTCTAAGATGTTACCTCCGGCAGCAGTGTTCTATGAATCTTGTTCAATTGAGTCTTTAGGGCATTTATAGATTGTATCGAGTAGATGCAATTATGAAAACCCCATGATGGAGGCATCCACTTAAAGAATCATTGAAAACGATCCCAAGCATCATAAAATCGTCTCTTTTAAATTTTATGCTGATAATCTTGTGATTTCATTTCTGAGATTTGTCGTTTTAGGGAGGGATGAATTTGTTATATAAATTTCGAAAAACAAGATCATCCTATGTTTCAATCGACCGAGGGGGTTCTTTTTCTAGCCATTTTGGGCTGCCCTTCGAGAGAAAGGGAAATGCATTAGTTTAACCGACTATTTGGAACGTTCGGTAATCTTCATTGTAGAAGTGATCTTGTTGAAATAACGGATGTGAGCATGTGGGTCTTCTTTATCATTTCCAAAAAATTGCTTGTTTTGGACAAGATTCAGAAGACCATGCTTGATCTCAAAGTTATTCGCGGTGATTTCAGGAATAACTATCGCATCCTCGTAACCCCTCGGTGGTGCTTCGGTGCAGTTGCGCATAGTACGATTATCAGCCATCCGTGATATTTGTGTGGATTATCATGTTTTCAAGATTAGATGATTCAACAGAGTTTGTCGGACTTGTGCGTTGTCGACGTCTATGGGCTTGGAGATCCGAGTGCGCATGCACCAACATAGAAATCAAAAAGAAAATTTACACTATTTTTTTTTCGGTTTTTCATTGATTTAATTAACAATTGATTTTACCAGGACAATGAGATAAGACAACTTAAACCAAATAATCTACTTACTTCACGGTAGCTCTCAAAAAGATAAACGCACAGGTGAGAGGAGGAGTAGGAATAGCGCGAAGCTTATTTCTCCTTTCGGGTCGGTGTTTCTAGGAACAACCCCTCTTATACCCACTTTATTAGTTTGTTTAACTTTTCAAGGTGATGCGTACGTTGTAGAGACAAAGGGCAAGTTTTTAAATCTTTTGTTCGAGTTGGGAACCACAAGTTCACCGGAAGTTATTATGATAATACTCAGTTGTGAATATTATTTTTTGGTTTTTTTTCCAATTTTGTGAAATTTTATATCTTTTTTTTGGACAATGTTTTTATATTTTTGGTTTTTTTTCTTGGTTTAGATATGATAATTATACTAAAAGAAATGAAAAATTTTTTGTACTTTTTTATATTGTTTATAAATGAAAATATTCACTGTTTCAAAACACAAATTGCAAACGTAAACGATAAACGGTTTCACAGCCTCCCTAGGCAACGGCACTAAAAATTGTTTGGTTTTTAATGTGGGGTTTGCGATTGCCAACATGGCAAAGCCTTTTTTAGGTGGGAAAGATACTGGAGGAGGGGGGTAGGATTATCCAAGGGTTGGTTTGGGTTGCAGGGTAAAAGGTAGGGAGGAATAATCCCGTGAGATGGTGTGGGATTTGAAGGGGCGGAAAAAGTTTATTAAAGGAGGTCTTAGGGGGTGCACCAAGCAAGTTTGTGGGATTGGCAAGTTGAGGGTCCCTCATGGTGATATGGTTTCTTGTGCACCGTAAGTCCGTGTGGTTTTTTACTTTGGGGACTTGGCAAGTTAAGTCCCCAAAAGTTATATAACCTTTTTCAGTACACGTCCTTGGTGGTTAAAACTTAGGCTTTTGGCGGATTAGGCCCTTGTAGTATATCTTTGACATCTTGGCAGAATACACCCTTGTCTTCTTTTCTCTTAATTTCTTTTATAAAAATAAGTTTAGGGATTTAGCAATTTTAACCCTCAAACTTATTTTTCTTCACATGTTGACTTGGGTTTGTCAGGGTGACTTTTGACTTTGACCAGTTGAACTTTTTTGTTGACTTTTTTGATGATTGACTTTTCTCGGCTTCGTTTGGCTTTGTCTTTCACGTTCTTTTCCATTCCCAATGTTTGGTTTGCCCGTTTTGACTTCGTTTTTAGTCCTTTTGTGTGATATCCGTTCACCTTCCCTTTTTCTCTCCCTGCATAACACCATTGCAAAACAGTTTTTGTGTAGAACTTTTATGATGTTTTGTATACCGCGGCCGTGTGTGGCTATTTCTGCGGCTTCTTTTGTAATATGAATGCTAGTTTAACATGTTCATATATTTTGCTATCTTTTATTTATTACTGGTGTACGTTCGTAATAGATAGTCTTGTGAATATTTGTGGGTTATTCTCCCGGTGCAGGGTTTGCAATACCTCTTACGCACCTGAGCTAATTTTGAGGTTGCTCAACCTTTATTATACGGGATAATATATTTGCGGAGCGTGGCTCCTTGCGTGCGCGTCTTAACAATTAATATAACTTTGCAAAGTAAAAAGAAAAAAATGTAGGATTTAAAACTCGTGAGGGTAGCTAATCCCCACTTTTCATTAAAATTTAATACATTACAAGATAAAGATAAATTGAGATATTGCCCTCCGGAGCATCATATGTGCCGGGCGGGTTCTTACATTTCGTGTATATAACACTTTTTAAGATTACAAATGTTCCATGTCCGCGGGAGTTCATTTCCTTTGCAATCTTTAAGTTTGTATGCTCCTTTTCCAAGCGATTCTGCAACTTCGTACGGTCCTTCCCATTTGGGTCCAAGTTTGCCTCCATCCTTGGCGTGACTTGCGTCGTTGCTGCGGTAGACCATGTCACCTGGCTTGAAACTTGTGCCGCGGACCCTGGAGTTGTAATACTTTTCCATTTTAGTTTTGCTTTTTTGCTTCTTGAATTGCTGCTTGTTCCCTTTTTTTCTCTATGAGGTTCAGGTTTATTTCCAAGGCTTCATCGTTCTTTGTCGGGTCTACTTTCATTGTCCGGAGCGTTGGCATGCCTATTTCCGCTGGGATGACAGCTTTCGTGCCGTATGTTAGTGAAAATGGTGTTTCCCCATTACTTGATTTGATCATTGTGCGGTGGGACCATAGGACGTGTGAGAGTTCTCCTATCCAGTCTTTGCTTCTTTCATCCAATCTAGCTTTTATTCCTTCCCCCAAACTTCTGTTTGCTCTTTCAACCAAGCCGTTTGTTTGTGGGTGCTTCACGGAAGCAAAGCATTGACGGATACATAGTTTTTCACACCAGTCTTTGAATGGGTTGTCGCGGAACTGTTTTCCATTGTCTGATACAATTTCCCCTGGTAGACCAAATCTGCAGACAATGTTGTCCCACACGAACTTTTTAACTTGATTACCTGTGATAGTTGCGACGGGCTTGGCTTCGATCCATTTGGTGAAATAGTCAACATCTACAATCAAGAATTTGACTTTGCCTGGGCCTTCCGGGAAGGGTCCGGCTATGTCGATCCCCCATTTGTAAAATGACCATGGAGATGTGATAGGAGTTAAATTTTGTTGCGGGTTTCTTGGGACGGGGCGATGGACTTGACAATCATTGCATTCCCTTATTAACTTCCGTGCGTCCATATGCATTGTTGGCCAGTAATATCCTGTTCGGATAGCTTTGGCAACCACGGATCTAGGACCGGAATGCATGTTGCACGACCCTTCATGTATTTCTCTAAGGACGTAGTTTGCTTGGAGCGGTCCGACACACCGGAGCCATGGTCCTAAGAAAGATTTCTTGTACAAAGTTCCATTGATCATGGTGTACCTGGCTGCCTTGCGACGTACCGCCCTGGCTTTCTTTTTATCTGCCGGAAGTATTTCCTTTGTAAGGTACTCGCATATAGGTGTCATCCATGTGTTGCCTTCCTCCTCTACTACGGCGAGGATTTCCTTTTCATTTATGGATTTCTCCTTTAGTTCTTCCACAAGTACCTGTTTGCTGAGATGTGCGAAGCTTGTGGATGCAATCTTGCTTAGGGCATCTGCTTTCTTGTTTTCGCTCCGTGGTACTTGCTTGATGGAAAATTCCCTGAAGCTTCTTGTGAGCGTTTTTACTTTGTTCAAATATTGGATCATGCCTGATTCTTTAGCGACATAGGAGCCATTAACTTGATTGGCTACAAGTCTTGAGTCTACATGTGCTTGCAGGTTCTTTACGCCCATTTGTTCTGCGATCCGGAGACCGGCTATTAACGCTTCATACTCAGCTTCATTGTTTGTGGCTTCAAACGTAAACCTCATGGCATATGTGAACTCAACCCCTTCTGGGTTGGTTAGTATTAGTCCGGCTCCGGAACCATCTATACAAGATGATCCGTCTGTAAAAAGAGTCCAAGGTTCTGGTATTTCCTCCGGTTCTGTCATGGGTTCATCCGGGGATTCTTCCTCCGGCCGTTCCATAATAAAATCCGCTAGTATTTGTCCTTTGATTGATGCCCTCGGCCTGTATTGAATGTCATATTCTTCTAATTCAAACTTCCACTTTAGCATCCTCCCACAGATAATTGAGTTTAACAATAGTTGCTTTATTGGTTGATCCGTGATTACAACGATTGCGTGTGCTTGGAAGTATCTTTTTAGCCGCCTGCTTGCACTGAGCAAGGCTAACACCAATTTTTCCATGGGGTTGTAGTTGATCTCTGGCCCTCGTAAGGCGCGGCTCACAAAGTATACTGGTATTTGTTTGCCTTCCCTTTCTGTCATTAACACTGCACTGATGGCTTCCTTGGCCGCGGCTAAATATATTATTAACTCCTCCTTTTCCTTAGGTGCGGTTAGCATTGGGAGTTCTGCGATGAGCTTCTTCATTTGTTTGAAAGCTGCTTCGGCCTCCTGAGTCCATTGGAAGTCACTCTTTTTTGTGCACTTTTTCAAGGTTTTGAAGAAAGGCAGTGATTTTTCGGCTGACTTTGACAAAAACCTGTTTAAACTTGCTAGTTTCCCATTCAGCTTTTGCACGTCCTTGAGGCATCTCGGAGATGGCAAGCTAAGGACCGCGTCGGCTTTGTCCGGACATACTTTGAGTCCGTCAGCATTCACTTTGTAGCCCAAGAACATCCCCTCTTGCATTCCGAAGGAGCATTTTTTTGGATTCAGCTTCATGTTTATTTGCCGGAGAGTTTTGAATGTTTCTGCTATGTCGCGGATAATTTCTTCTTCCGTACGGCTTTTTATGACCAAGTCGTCGACATATACCTCCAGGTTGCGCCCGATCTGCCTTTGGAATGCCTTGTCTACCAAACGCTGATAGGTCGCTCCGGCATTTTTTAGGCCAAACGACATCTTTGAATAACAAAATATCCCTTGATTTGTGATAAATGCCGTTTTTTCCTCATCCTCCTTTGCCATTTTTATTTGGTGATACCCCTTGTATGCGTCCAGGAAACATTTGAAGGGGTATCCGCAGAGAGATTCTACTTTCCAATCTATCTCCGACAGTGGGTAACCATCCTGAGGACATGCTTTGTTTAGATCTTTGAAATCTACACACATTCGCCAACTTCCATCGTGTTTCTTGACCATGACTGGGTTAGATACCCAGTTGTGATAATGGACTTCTTTCATTATTTCGGCATCTACCAACTTTTCTACTTCTTCCTGGATTGTTTTGTTCCTTTCCGGTGCTTGCCCCCTCTTCTTTTGTCTAATAGGTGAGCACCCTTCACGGACATTTAGACGGTGCTTCGCTGTGTGTCATGGAACGCCCGTCATGTTTGCTGGTTTCCAGGCGAAAACGTCTAAATTTTGTCCAAGCAGAGTACATAGTTCCTTGCGTCCTTTTTCTGTTAGGGTAGACCCTATGGCTATTGTTTGCTCAGGGTATTCCGGATTAATGGCCACTATAATCTTTTCTTCCAATGTGTTAGATCCGGAGATCATTGCACATTCCATTGGGATGATCCTGCTGCTTTATAATGTTACGATTCCTCCTTCAACTGGGAATTTTAACATTCCTGTGCCGTAGATGGTATGACACAGATTTTTGTTATACTCGGCCTGCCTATTATTCCATTATGTTGGGATGGTGACCTTACGACCATGAAGTTCATCCATGCGGAGGTAGAATGCTCTTCGTCACCTATTTTCACTAGCAAGGATATCTGGCCCGGTGGCCAAATGGTTTCCCTACTGAATCCGGTCAGGTATGTGGTAGGCAGAACCATCTGGCTTCTTATTTCAGGCCAGAGCCTGACGAAACAGTGTTCGTATAGGATCTCTGAGGATGCTCCTCCGTCCACGTACATTCGGTGCACGAAGTGCCCTCCTATCTCAGCCTCAATGATCATTGGTCCTTCCGTTCCGTCCTCGTCTCCCAGAGGTGGGAAATATATTGTTGTCTCCGGAGAGAAACTATGGGTAACCTTTTGCTTGGCTACTTTTTCCTATGGTTGGATCATCAGGATGGCTAGTAGTCTTTCCTTTCTGGCCGTTTCCCCCTTCTTGGGCGCCTTTGGCTTGTCGTTCTGTTTTAGTTCTTTGATGAATTGTGACAATTTACCTGCCTTGATCATTTCATCTATCTGCTTTCTCAACTGCATGCATTCGTCCGTACTGTGACCCGTATCCGCATGGAATTCACAGTATTTGTTTGGATCCCTTTTATCCGCAGGGGTTACCATTGGTGGTGGAGCCTTGAATTTTCCTTTTTCTAAAGCGAAAATTTCTTTTGGGGTCTTTGTAAGGAGTGAAAACCTGTCTGGCTTCCGGTCCGACCTGTGCTTGTTTTTGAAACCCTTTTTGAAACTCGGTTTGTTTCCCCCTTCTGGTTGCTTCCATGACGTGGGTGCTTTCTTCCGGCCATGACTGAATGCGGCAACTTCGCCTTGTAGAAAAGACGTAGTTACTCTGTACATTTCGTCCATTGACCTTGGGATTTTTTCGTATAAACGCTTGATCAACTCAGGGTGGGTTATCCCATGCATGAATCCGGAGATCTTCATGCATTCCGGCGCTCCTTCCACGTCCAGGACTTCTTCTTTGTATCTCTCCATGAAATCCTCCGTGGATTCTCCGTCCCTTTGCTTGATGTGATGTATCTCTACTGGATCCTTAATGTGTTTTGTTTGCTGGCGATAATTTTCCCTAAATGCTGCCCTCAGATCTTCATAGCTGTCAATGGATTCTTTTGGGAGTTTGTCGAACCAGACTCTAGCATTCCCAGTTAGCGTCGAGTTGAACATGTGGCACCATGTTGGCATTGCCCATCTCTCTGTCTTTGCAGCGGACTGAAATAGCTTTATATGGTCTTCCGGATCCCCACTTCCGTCATAAGTCTTGACATGGCTAGGCATCCTTGTCCTTGGGAAGTTAAAATGTCAGATCCGGGTCGTGAAAGGGTTTCTTTCTTCACACGTCCAAGGCTGGGAGAGATCATCTTCGTACATATCTGACCTATGCCTTTTTGATTTGGACTTCCAGTGACCCCCTTCGCTCTCTTCGCTCTCCGAATATCCGCTAGTTCTTCGGGACGATGTGCCCTCATGATGATGCTTTCTTTCCGGTACCTCTGTTCTCTTTGCTTGGGAACTCTGGCGGTGACTATCAAAGCGTGTATACGCGTCTTGTTCTTTTCTTCCCATCCTATTGAACACACCTCCCTCCTTCCGCGGCCGGAGCCTAGGTGAAGGAGATCGATTTTGTTTGAGTCTTTTGAAGACACTGGCGACTGGTGACGGGCTTCGGGAGTGCTTGCACCCATGCCTTCTTCTCGGCTCTGTCTGGGCAGTTGGCGTTTTGGATTCGGAGTAATGGGACTCATCATGGTTTCTTGGATTTCTCCCAGATTCATTACCGTAAAGTAGGCGTGCCTTTACCGCTTTGAGCTTATCTTGCTGCTCCTTTTCTTTTTGCTTTTTTTTCAGCAATAAGCGGCAAAAGTTGGTGGTAGTTCTTGTCGCACAATTCTCTTAGAGCTTCATTGGACGCAGGTTCCTCGAGATTTTGTGGACCACTTTTTCCCCTGGTGTTCCGCACAACGGATGTGAGAATTGTTGAAGTTTGTTGTTCATGAGTGCTCATGGTGAGTTTTTTAGAAAACGTGGTTGCGTTTCGTGTCCCACGGATGACGCCACTTGTTAATACAAAATAAGTGTCGGGTATAGATCTGGGCTCAAATCCTGCGTTGGGTTGGGCTTCCAGATGATTTGAGTGTTGGGTTTTATATTAGAGCAAGAGAAGTGACGATTTCCTGCACAATTCGATAAAGACCGTTAGCCTTACCGTGGGGACGGACCCCACGGTTAAACTCCGGCGTGAAAGTAAGTAAACATGTAGAGAGAGAAAGTATGAGAGTATAGAGTGAGAAAATTATCCTGTTCATTGTGTATTAGGTCCCTAGTATTAGGGTTTCCTAGTATTTCGTAGTGGCCAGAGTGGGTCCCTTGTCGGGCAAGGTCCCGCGGTAATCGTGTGAACGGACGCATGTGCTTTCTGTGGACGGATCCAACCTACATTCGGATCCGCGTCCGCTTTGTTGCGTTCGGACCGCGACCAATGCTGGATTGGGTTTAGTTACGGCCCATTATTGATAAGTTGGGCCCTAAAAGCCCAAGTGATAGTGTGACCCAAGTCCAGAAGCTTGGTATACCTACTATACGTCATCAGAGCTGATTATACCTATATATACTATATAGTTAATGATGGACTAAGCTCAAAAATAATTAAATTAAACCCAAAACAGTATATACAGGTAAGCCCAAAAATAATTAAATTAAACCCAAAAATATAAATTAAAATTTAAGCACAAAATTTAACAAATATCTAACGATTTCTTTACTAAAAACCGACGAAAAGGTCTTTGGATTAGGAACAAAACGAGCCTGGTTTAATATGGTTTTGACAGACGTATGATTTTCATAATGTTTAAAACGAATTAATTATAAACTTTTGCCATGTAGTTAATCGTAGCGCAAACAATAAAGCCCCGCGCGCAACGCGCGGATATAGCTTTTCTCGTTATATATGTCTCATATAGCTCAGTGAGTAAAACGACTATGTTTCGTCTCGCCGATTTTAGGGGTGTTGATCGGTTCGGTTATCGGGTTATTCGGTTCGGTTAGTTCGGTTAAATATTTTTTATGGTCAACTCGAAAAACGAACCGAACCGGAAACCGAATTTGAATTCGGTTCGATTTTCGGGTTGACCCGAATTACCCGAATTATTTAAAAAAAAGAAAAAAATGCATAAATATTTAAAAAAAATATATTTCAAGCATAAAAAGTGTTTTTTTATATTATGATAAAAAGTGGTTTACTAGGAAATGGGGTTGATCATACCTGATTCTATGTCGCGTTATTAACATGAGCATTTTGGATTTTTTACAAGTTTGTTAGGAATGTGAATGTGACTCTCACTATTAATGTTTATCAGTTTCTTTTTTTTATACATCACTATAGGGTGTAACCCTTGATCAAGACCGTAACCTTCAACCTAATTTGTTCGATTCTCTTGGGGATGAAAGAGGGACCAAATACGAGAGAAATTGCGGGTTACACTGTTCCAAGATTGAATTGAAAGTGTGCTTAGCAGGCAAGTCAATTTGCCTTTCACTCAATTAAATCGAGGACTTAAAGACAAGAAAGAAACTTGTAACGATGCTTCTAAGATCTTCTACATGAGAAAAAGGTGGCACACGAAGAACAAAAGCGACAAGATAATTCTTCTAAAGATCTCTTCACATCGTTGCTCAGTGTTCGTGATGATGATAGCTCAGCAATGATGTCTGATGAGGAGATCATCGACAACATCATCGTTGTGATGATCGCAGGATATGATACAACCTCCGTTCTTCTTACTTTTTTGGTCAGACTTTTGGCTAATAACGATGCTATCTGCTTTGATATATCTCGAGGTAAGACATCTTTGTTTCATTTTTTCTCATAACAATTAATCTTAATGAATTTGAAAGGTTGTATTGACAAGAAAGGTTGTCCCGTAAATGGTTCATCGTGTTGAACTTACATTACCGAGATTGTAGAACAAGAAGAAATATCCAAGAGTAAAGCACCAGGTGAAGATTTGACATGGGAAGACCTTACCAAGATGAAGTACACTTGGAGAGTGGCATTTGAGATGCTTAGAATAAATCCTCCTGTGATTTTAACCTTTCGTCGAGCTGCCCAAGATATCGAGTATGGAGGATACATAATACCTAAAGGATGGCAAGTATGCTAAATAAATGATTAACCAAGAAAGACCTAGATGCAAAGGATCATATAAAACAATCGCTTATTCAATTTTGCATGAAATCTTTTTCAGGTGATGTTTTCTGCAGCCATGACACAAATGGATGGTAGCATTTTTCAAAACCCGACCGTATTTGATCCAGCCCGTTTGGAAAAAAACACACCATCACCACCACCTTTTAGCTTGTTGGCATTTGGAGCTGGTCAAAGGATGTGCCCTGGTATGGAGCTTGCAAAAATGGAAACTTTAGTCATGATTCATCGCTTGGTGACACAGTTCAAGTGGGAGCATTGTTAAAAAAGATGAATACTTCAAAAGAATCCCAATGCCAGAATTCGATCAAGGGTTGCTTGTTAGAATCAGTCCTATAAAAAGAGACATTGGTGTCGTATAAAGCATGAATGTAGGCATGATTGTGAGGCTTATTGGCTGTTGTACTTAATGTGTTAATGCTGTTAGGATTTTACATGTAACGAAGTCAAGGCCATAGGTTACAAATGAATGTACACATCCATCTTCGAAATCATATAAGGAATGTAGAATCCAATAATCCAAACATGATTTTCACAATAAAATTACTCCATAAGTTTGCCGATAAATGTTTGGTTATTTGTGTTCGCGTTATTTAAATTTGATTTGGTTTATGAGTACAGGATATCTGAGTTCCGAATCCGATTTCTACTTTGTGTTATGTGTGTTTGATTTGTGTCAAAAAGCTTGGATGTATATGTTCATAATTTACAATTCTGATAATTTGATTGCAACAAAATACTATAAAGCCAAACGCTCACAAAAATCTGAGTAATGTTGAACATAAAGAAAGAAACTTTAGGTGAGTATTAGACACCCTTTGGGTTTTTGGCCCTGACCCTGTGTTTGGCAGGCCATAGGTACTTCTGTGTGCCTTTGGCCATTTGTTTGAGTGGGAATTCGGACTAGGCATTTTGATATGCAGTATAGGGTGTTTGGCTAATATTGATGCAGTGAGATACAATAGTAATACAAGAGTAAAAACAGATGGAATATAACACTAACTTTGTTAATACTTTGAATTGATTACAAATGATAGAATTCTAACTATTTATAGGTTATGAAAGGGTGTCATGAACCATTGTGTCTGTTCACCAAACGACACATCCTTTCTAAATAACTGTATATATACTATATTAGAGTTAAAACGCTGTCGTTTTTGGCAGCTCGCTACAGTACCCGGCCCAATGGGCTTTTATTTTGGGCCGGCCCATTTGGCAATTTTTTTTTTTTTGTAGGCAATGTAAAAAAATCGCTCGGCATAAAATAGAAAAAAAATACAAAAATATTGACTTATTCAGATAAAAAAATACTCACGACATGAGGCCCAACACATAAGCCCATATAAAAAAAACTATTAAACATTAGACAGAAAAAATAAACCCGCACAAATAAAAAATAGAAAAGACTATATTAGAGTTAAAACGCTGCCGTTTTGGCAGCGTCGCTACAGTACCCGGCCCAATGGGCTCCCATTTTGGGCCGGCCCATTTGGCAATTTTTTTTTTTGTAGGCAATGTAAAAAAAACCGCTCGGCATAAAATAGAAAAAAAAAACAAAAATATTGACTTATTCAGATAAAAAAATACTCGCGACATGAGGCCCAACACATAAAGCCATATAAAAAAACAAACTATTAAACATGAGACCGAAAAAATAAATCCGCACAAATAAAAAATAGAAAAGAATAAAAATAAAATTTTAACGCAAAAATTAACCCGCACTATTAAACATGAGACCGAAAAAATAAACCCGCACAAAATACAAT
>BQNB010038381.1:31335-48793 GCA_026074375.1 Tanacetum coccineum | reverse complement strand
ACTTAGGAAGGTGTTTGCCAATGTCGTGTCCACTGGGATTGCTAAAGGCATGAGCGAGGGACTTAAACATGGGGTGGAGCACGGAAAGGCTAAGTTAGACTTAGCGGCTATTGAGGTGTATGACCCTGAGGCCGATGCTAAGTATGTCGCGGCCCTACATGCTCTAAAGGATTTTAGATACCCTCTTGTCGATCAACTGGAGAAGCTGAAGGATGCCTCCATAGATTTGATTATGGCATCCTTACACTTGGAGAGTGATGCTGGAGAAGACACTCCTCAGTGGGTCCGTGATCTCTGCCCCAGCTCTTCCCAATTAAAGATCCCTGTTTACCTGGAGGTAAGTAACCCTAGAGATCCCTTGGCTTTCAAAGAAGAGATACTGTTAGAGGACGTTATCACGGCGAACATAAGTCGCGCTAAAAAGAAGAAGAAGTGTTGGGTGGTGTGCTGCACCCATGGGGTCGGTTCTGCCCACCACGCCAGGTCTGACGGCATCCCAGTATCCGTGCCCACCGTCGCTCCTCAAGGTCTTGCCATCCTACTGGCGGATGCTGCTATACAGACAGAGACATCTGAAGATGAGGCATCTCCTAGGTTGATTAGGTCCAAGTCTTTACCATCCATGTATAATTTAAATGGGCCGTAGTACCACCTGTGGTACTTAGATAACATTTTTGTTTATAATATGTCCACGGGTATCCGTGATTAGCAATGTAATGTATTGTTTCCTGATATATTTTGTTTATACCCGTAGTGTATCACATGCTCCATGGGAGTCTTTTCTTATGTTCCTAACGTCTTAGGGGTTGCAACCCTCTTACACGACAAGCAATTATTAGGGTACTTAGCCTTTAGATATCCAAAGATATCCATCGCATTGGGTGTGCACTTTATGGAATGACAAGTAATTTATACTAAACAAAAGAAAGATTCACTTGAGTTTTTCATATATAAAAAAAGTCGCAGGGTTAGCTAGACCCGCGGAATTTTATTCATAACTTAAAAACAAAGTGTAGAGTACGAATACATGGATTACTTTATTGAGGGCCCTAATCAAGACGCAAACTTATCCATGCCGTGGCTTAAAGGTAACATTTCTTGAGATTAGCAACGTTCCATGTCCGCGGGAGGATTGTGCCGTCTATGGATCTTAGCATGTATGCTTTGTTTCCAAGTGCTTCAATGACCTCATAAGGTCCTTCCCATTTTGGGCCGAACTTCCTTCCGGCCACAGCATGACTTACGTCATTGCTACGGTAAACAAAGTCTCCGGGTCTAAAAGTAACACCTCGAACCATAGCATTGTAGTACTTGGTCATTTGTAATTTGGCTTTGGCTTCGCGGATTGCTACACGTTCGCGCCTTTCTTCTAGTAAATCCAGATTTAGACGTAGCTCTGCATCATTGTACGCGACGTCCACTGCCACGGTACAGTAAGTTGGCATTTCGATTTTTGCGGGTATGACGGCTTCTGTTCCATAAGTCAAGGAGAAAGGGGTATCACCATGGCTTGACTTAATCATTGTACGATGTGCCCAAAGGACATGAGGAAGCTCTTCTATCCAATTCTTGTTTCCCTCGCCGAGGCGGGCCTTGATTCCCTCCCCTAAACTCCGGTTTGCTCTTTCTACGAGTCCATTGGACTGTGGGTGTTTCACTGAGGCAAAGCGTTGTGTGATACTCAACTTTTCACACCAATCCTTGAACGGGTTGTCGCTGAACTGTTTACCGTTGTCCGAAACTATTTCTCCTGGGAGACCGAAGCGGCATACTATGTTGTCCCACACGAACTTCTTCACCTGATTGCCAGTGATTGTCGCCACGGCTTTCGCCTCTATCCACTTCGTAAAATAGTCCATAGCGACTATCAAGAACTTGACCTTCCCTGGTCCCTCCGGGAAAGGACCAGCTATATCAATTCCCCACTTGTAGAATGGCCATGGAGCCGTGATGGGGGTTAGCGGCTGTTGGGGGTTCCTTGGCACAGGACGATGTATTTGACAATCGTTACATGTGCGTATCATATCTCGTGCGTCCCGATGCATGGTTGGCCAATAATATCCCAATCGCATGGCTTTGGCCACCACAGACCGTGGTCCTGCGTGCATACTGCACGACCCCTCATGAATTTCACGGATCACATAATCCGCTTGGAGTGGTCCGACACACCTTAGCCACGGCTTTAGGAATGACCGCCTGTAAAGAACCCCTTCTAACAGTTCGTACTGTCTAGCCTTGATACGGAGTTTACTTGCCTCCTTTCTGTCGTCGGGAAGAGTCCCTTCTTTCAAATATTCTATTATTGGTGTCATCCATGTCGGTCCATCTTCCTCTACCACGGTCGTCACCTCCTTCTCTTGTATAGATTTTTCTTTCAGTATCTCGACCAAGACCTGTTTGGATAAATGCGCAAAGCTGGTTGACGCAATCTTGCTCAGGGCATCTGCTTTCTTGTTTTGACTTCGTGTTACTTGGCTTATAGAAAAGTTAGTGAAGCCGCTGACCAGGCTTTTGACCTTCTTCAGGTATTTGATCATATTTTCTTCTTTAGCGAAGTATGCCCCTAGGACTTGGTTTGCTACCAACTTAGAGTCTACACTCACGTGCACATTGCGTACTCCCATCTGCGCCACGATCCGTAGGCCAGCTATTAGTGCCTCATACTCTGCCTCATTGTTAGAGGCGGTGAACTGAAATCTTAGCGTGTAGGTAAACTTCGTTCCCTCCGGGCTTGCCAGTATTAAGCCAGCGCCGGATCCATCTACACATGATGATCCGTCCATGAAGAGTGTCCATGGCTCCTGCGGGGTTTCAACCACTAATGTGTCTGACGGATTTTCGTCCGGCTTCTCTACAAGGAAATCCGCGAGGATCTGTCCTTTCACCGACGTCCTTGGCCGGTAAGTGATATTGTGTTCTCCCAGCATGACGCTCTATTTTTGTAATCGTTCTGCCACGTCGGGACGTGAAATTATTTGTTTGATCGGTTGGTCTGTAATAACTACAATGGGATGCGCTTCAAAATACTTCCGCAACCTCTTGGCCGCAAAAACCAGTGATAGAACTAACTTTTCCATTGGGGTATAGTTTAGTTCAGGGCCTTGTAGTGCGCGGCTTACGAAGTAGACCGACGTTTGAACCATGCCCTTTTCAGTCATCAAGACCGCACTAATAGCTCCGTGGGTGGCGGACAGGTATACAATCAGTTCCTCCTTTGGCTTGGGTGCTACTAGCAGGGGTAGCTGTGGCAAGTGCTGCTTTAGTTGCTTGAAGGCTTGTTCCGCTTCTGGTGTCTAATGAAAGTCACTCTTTTTAATGCACTTCTTCAAAGTTTTAAATAGCGGCAAGGACCTTTCCGCTGACTTGGAGAGGAATCTGTTCAAACTAGCCAACTTCCTGTTGAGGCTCTAGGCCTCTTTGATTGTCCGTGGAGACGAGAGTTGTAATACAGCTTCTGTTTTGTCGGGGCACGGTTTATCCCTTTCGGGCTAATCATGTACCCCAAGAACATTCCTTCCACTGCCCCAAACGTACATTTTTTGGGGTTAAGCTTCATGTTGATTTTGCGTAACGTACGGAACATTTCATCAATATCTCTTAGCATTTCCGCTTCTGTTTGACTCTTAATAACCAAGTCATCAACGTACACTTCTATGTTCCTACCAACTTGGCTGTCAAAAGTCTTGTCCACCAGCCGCTGGTACGTGGCGCCAACATTTTTAAGGCCGAAAGGCATTTTAGTATAACAATATACCCCTTGGCTGGTGTGGAAAGCCGTCTTCTCTTCGTCTGACTCCACTATCTGTATCTGGTGATAGCCTTTGCAAGTGTCCAAGAAACACTTAAAGGGGTAGCCGCAGAGAGATTCAACTTTCCAATCGATTTCTAGAAGAGGGTAACAATCCTGCGGACAGGCTTTGTTTAATTCCGTGAAATCCATGCACATCCGCCAGCTACCGTCGTGTTTTTTCACCATGACTGGATTGGATAGCCACTCGTGATAATAAACTTCTCTCATGATACCCGCCTCTACTAGTTTCTGTACTTCCATTTGGATGGCTTTCATACACTTCGGGGCCTGGCCCATTTTCTTCTGTCGAACAGGCGAATATCCTTCCCGGATATTGAGTCGATGTTCAACTATTGATCGCGGTACCCCTGTCATGTATGACGGCTGCCATGCGAATATATCCAAGTTTTCCTTCAGGAGTGAGCACATTTCCGTCCGCCCTTTCACGAATAGCGTCCCTCCGATTGCTACTTCCTGATCAGGGAAATTCGGATGTGGAGCTATTTTAAAATTTTCATAACGGACTCCAGCCTCTTTGGGTATCTCAGACGATGTAACCATCGTGACGCACTCAGCATGTATCAAGATAATGCTACGGATAGTCACTATTCCTCCGTCGACTGGGAACTTAAGCATTCTGTGGGCTGTAGATGGCACCGCTTAGATTTCTCGTATTCCAGGTCTTCTAATGATACCATTGTACAATGATAATGACCTTACGAACATGAAATTCATCCATGCTCTTGTAGAATGATCTGCATCTCCTATTGTTACTAAGAGCCTAAGTTGTCTCAGCGGCCATATAGTTTCTCCACTAAAACCGGTTAACGATGTCGTTGCTGGGACCATTTGGTTCTTGATTTTCGGTCAGAGCCTGTTGAAGCAGTGCTCATAGAGCACTTCCGTCGAGGAACCTCCGTCTACATACATGCGGTGAATCATGTGCCCTCCAATTTCTGCTTCTATAACAAGCGGACCTTCTGTCCCACTACTGGTTGTCAGTGAAGGGAATGTAATTTCACTGACACGTTCAAAGCTTTGAGTTACTTTCTGCCTTGTCATTCTATGCCATGGTTGTATCATATAGATTGCCATGGACTTATCCTTGGCCGGTACTTCCTTTTTCCATACTTTTGGTTGATCTCTCCCCTGCTTAATGTCTTTAATTAAATGCGAGAGCTTTTCCTGCTCGCACCAATTCTTTGATCTGCTTTTTTAACTGCATACACTCGTCCGTACTATCTCCTTTATCATTGTGGAAGTCGCAAAACTTGTTGCTGCTTCTCTTCTCTACCGGGGTTACCATAGGGGGTGGCGGTTTGAACTTTCCTGCTTCGGTCGCGAGGATTTCTTTGGGTGTTCTTGTAAGGGGGTAAACTTGCTAGACCCCCGTCCTTCCCTTGGCTGACCTCGAAAGTCAGACCTTCACTCTGAAGCGTGCCGCTTTGACTGGTCTTGTGTCCTCCATGATGTGTGACCTTTCTTTTTGCCAGCAGTGGCGGCTTCTCCCGTATGAAGGCAGTGGTGGTGATCATCATTTCTTCCATGGTCTTTGGAACATGTTCGTTAAGGCGCTTTGTCAATTCAGGGTTGTTAACCCTATGCATGAATCCAGAGATCCGCATGCACTCAGGGGCTCCCTTCATGCGTCCGGTTTCCACCTTGAATCGTTTCATGAACTCCTCGATGGTCTCTCCGTCTCTTTGTTTGATATTGTGGATTTCGACAGGATCTTTGATGTACTTTTTTTGCTGCATGAAGTATGCTAAGAAGGCTGCTTTGAGATCCTTGTATCCATCTATGCTCTCCGGAGGGAGCTCATCGAACCATACTCTTGCGGCTCCTATTAGGGTAGAATTGAACATATGACACCATGTAGGCATTGCCCAACGTTCCACCTGTGCCGCCGCTTGGAAACTTTTTACGTGATCCTCTGGGTCCCATGTTCCGTCATAAGTCTTCACGTTGTTAGGCATTCGTGTTTTTCGTGAACTTTTGAAGTTGCGGATTCGGGGTGTGAATGGATCCACCTCTTCACATATCCAAGGCACCGCCAAGTCATCCTCATCCGTAGACTTATGTCTTTTTGACCTTGACTTCCAGTGTCCCCCATCGCTGGTGCCGCTCTCTGATACGTGGGATGACGGGGATTCACTTTCCCTCCCATTTTTCTCACAACGGGAACGGTCTTTGTCGCGCGAGATATATCCATGTTTGGTCCATGTCCCATAAGAGGAGCGGGTATTATCATATGATTCTTTGACGCCACGGGAGCGGTCTATGCTCTAAGGACGATCTTTGTTAGAAGAGTCCCGCCTATGAGGGCAGCTTCTACTGTGAGAACGATCCCCGGAGTTTGCTCTGTCCGGTCCGGATTTAGTTGTGCTTGACGAGTAAGTATCACTAAGTCGGTCGAATGCACTCTGCCTTCGATGACCTAGTCAGTCAAGCACATGTCGATCATTGTATCTTAAGCGGTCCCGCACTTTTAGTCTCTCTGATGGGTTACGGTACCTTGCGGACAAGGTCTTGACACTTGAGTTTTGAAAGCCTTATCTTATTCTTCTTTTCTTGGGACTTTCTTCGAAGTCCAGCCTAGCATGGACTTCTTTTCGCTTGTCACGATGAATCTTGTCCATAATGACCGGCAGGATATCCTTGTAATGTTCTTAACAGAAATCATGGATGTTCACCCTGGGTGTGGCATCCGCCTCTTTCGGAGTCTTTTCTTTGGTTGCAGGGTTTTTTTCTGAGAGTAATTCCTAGTGTTGGGTCCCACTGATGGCGCCAACTTGTTGATACAAAAGTTAGATCGGGTCTTGTTTGGCCCGAATAGGTTGCTATTCGGGTATGAAGTGCCTTGTTCTTGTACCAAGTGAATTTGTTTGAAGAACCCTGCACAAGGAATAAAACACCGTTAACCTTATCGTAGGAGCGGATCCCACGATTAGACTTCGGCGTGAGAGTAAGTATATGATTTTAAGAGAGTGATCGAGTGTAATTAGGTTTTGTAAGATACCTGTATTGATGACAATTACGTTCCTTTTATAGGCTGAATATCCCTTAGGGTTTTCGTATCTTTCGGCCCAAGATACGGCCGATATTGTAGGGATTCGGGATTATCTTAAAAGATTTAAATAAGTAAAGCCTATCTCTTATTTAATTAGGTTATCCTTTCCTAAAGACAACTTGTGAAGATACCGCGGCCACGGACAGCGTGCGAGTAGCCGCGACCCGTAGGTCCAGGACGCTGTGACCGCGATACTGAGCCGGAGACCCAGTATCAGCTACCAAACCCATAATAGTATGTGTAGGCCGGGCCAGTCTACACTATATGTCATCATATTTAATACTTTAAGTTTGTAATCACTCTACTGCATAATATATATATTCTCATACTTTTCGGCTTCTGTTTAATACGGAGTAGTTTCTATTTTTTGATGATATATCAAATTACAGCATTATTCCTCTCTTTTTTCTACTTTTACTTCATATTTTGCTCTAGTGAACAGGTAGGCACAACATCATTCACATCACACAAGATACTCTAGGTACAAATTATTCTTTATAGTTTTTCCTCATGCCCATAGGGTCAATAAAGAAAGCATATATTAATTGCATGGACTTGAAAAACAAGAAAAATAAACTTTAGAATATAAATTATAGCTTAAAACTTTAGAATAAAAGAGCACGTGGCTCAAGTCAAATCGTCACTTCGATGTTATTTCACATTTCAGATTCACATACCAATTCACCCCTTACTAGTGGCTCAAGCCATTTCTCCTTTTTTGCCCCATCATGTTATGTTCTTTTCTATTTTTTTAACAAACTATTTTTCGATCATTCAAATAAAAATAAAAAAAATAATAAAAAAACAGAGAAAAAATCATACCACTTAGGCTAGCCGCAATGGCTCGGTCACCATTGCAACCCATTGTGGGATGTCGCTTGCACACAGTTGTCGGTTCTCAAAATGCATGAGTGGGTCGTAGAGCCGATCGATTCGAGTGGTTTGTTTGCGTGTGTTTTAAATTATTAAAATGTATTTTTGTAGTGTAGGTCGCTTTATTGTGGCTAAAATGTCGCATGTAGGTCATCAGAGAGAGAAAACTGATGTGACAGAAAAAATGTAGGTCGCTCGATGTCCTTACTGTGGGTAGCCTTAACCCATTTGCACTAACTAGTGGATTTTTTCAAACCTCACGTCTTCTTCTTTACGGTCTACTTTACTATGTTACACACAAACACACATTGAAACACACACGCCAAATCAACACACAGACACACTCTTAACTTGTTTAAATAAAAAAATAAAAAAATAATTAAAACATCACCTTTATTTAATTCACGTACCGCCGAAAGCTTGGCTTGAGCAATGGCGCGGGGATGGGGAAGGGGGGAGGGTGTGGTCACGCCAAAACTGCGGCGTCAAAAGGGAAGCCACGCCGGTTATGACGTCATCCCAAGCTACCATACCGAGTGCTTTAAGTCTTTAGTGAAATACTTTTTTGGAATAACAATTTTTTCCTCATCTTTTAACAGATATCTCACAATATACCTCACAAACATTTTCAACGAGGCTTGAATCCTTGACTTTTAAGTTGACTAGCAATTCACATGCCCCTAAACCAAATGCTTAAGTAATACTAGTACTTCTTAAACTAGGGGCCGTTTGGTTTGTTAACTGAATTGAATTTGGATTAAAATTATGATTTGAATTTGATATAAAATCTTAGGGTGTGTTTAGTTGGGGAAAAGTATCCCATTTTTTCATTTAAAAATGAAAAAACTGAAAACTTGTTTAGTTGCATTTTTTTCAATATTTTTCAAAAAACAAAAAATTCTCATTTTCTAAATTTATATAGAAAAATAGAAAACCACAATTTACTATTCTCCATTTCTTTTTTTCCCTAACAAAATAAAACGTAAATATAACTCAAACCAAATAAAACGTGAGTACCAATATTCTAGATGTGGCAAATGGGTCAGATCGGGTCAGTTTGGGTCATGTGTCAAATAGGCCATGTTTTAAAAATGGGTTTAACGGGTCATGGGTCAAACGGTTTGAGTCAGGTCGACCAACTAAATTATGGCGTTTTCATACATTTTTAAACGTTTTACACGTTTCGTCAGTCTTTTTACGCTTTCGTCGGGTTTTTTCGTTTTTTTTCCGTTTTCGTCCGTTTTTTTACGTTTTCATCCGTTTTATTACGTTTTTGTCCTATTTCTTACGTTTTCGTCTAAAAACATCCCCGCCTCCGTCCCAACCGCAACCCATCCACACGCGCCCCTCCCTCACCCCATATCACCACTCTTACCCTCACGCCCACCCTTACACGCACCTCACCTACGAGCCCTAAAACCGACCCAACCCCCCCCAACAACCTCTGCACACACCATACTCCCACCACACCAAGCAACGTCTCCCTCCCAAACCAACCCCACCCCAACCCCCAGCCACACACCTCCACTTCTAAAGCAAACCAAACACCCCCCACCATCACTACCCCAACTCCCCCTCCGTTCGAGTTTATTTTATTCTTTTAATTAGTTGGGATATGATACACAAACCCCACCAACAGAAACAAACAGACACATCCCCTAAAACAACATCCCACTTATCACATAGAGCAAAACCAAAAAAACCCTACACGCAACAACACAACACCAACCCATCAGACCACCCCACCCCACTCACTCCCTCCCCACCGGTGTGCGTGCTCCCACCCCATCAGCACCCTTATGCCCACAGACCCAATTCCACGCACCCCCCCATATAACCGCCGTCCAAACCACTTCCTCACTCCACTCCACACCCGCCCCGCACAGCCCCGGCGAGGCCCAGAGAACTTCAACCTCACTCACACACACAAAAAGACCAAGTACCTGTAACAAACACCCCCCCCCCAACTCCCACCACCCCTAAACCCGACACCAACCCACGCTCCACCCACTCCCCCCTCCCGCCAGCCTAACTCACACCCACCACCCCCAAAGAACACCCATCCACCCCTCACCCTATCAACCTCAGCTCACATACCGATCCACATCCGCATATACTCACCCCTCCAGACCACTCCCACCCACCCCAAAAACCCACCCCCCATCACATCAACACTTACCCCCACATGAGCACACCCACCCCCTCACCACCACACATCTACACCACTCACACCCACCCACAACAACACCAACCAACTCATTACCAGACACCTAATCCCACCACACCACCTACATATATCATACCCTCCCCAACCCCAACCCGACAGTAGCCACCCCCGCCCCAAATCTAAAATTATTCCCCCACTCACCATCAACTACACAACGCACACACTCACAAGCCACCCTCTCACGCACACAAACAACTAACACCCACCCGCACACGACACACACAACCACCACCACTCCACCTCACCACACACCAACACCATCCCACACCACCCCCTACATCACTACCCCCTCCTCAACTAAACCCTCCCCAGGTGTTACCCGCTAAACCTTACCCACCACACCCCACATCACATTCCACCTACATCCGCACCACCAAAACAATTGATCACACAATAATCAAAGTTCCTACCCCAACCCCCCCCAAAACCGTACAGGGTCATGACTCCTAGACATAACCGTAGACACGCCATACCCCATCCCACCACCACATGCATAAGAAAAACAAGTCCTGTACTTTAACTAGTGGGTCCCGTTATGGCTAGTAAACTCGAATTGAATTATATGAATAAAATAATATTAGAATATTGCTATACAATCTTAGGGCTTGTTTAAAGGGGACAAGTATCCCATTTTATCATTTAAAAATGAAAAAACACATGAAACTCTTGATTATATACGAATGCCATATTAATAACACAATTTTATTCAAAAAACAACAAAATCTCAATATTCAAAATATATCAATAAAAATAGAACACAACCATTTACAAATCACCCTTTCTTTTTACCCTAAAACAAAAAAAAACGAAATATAACCAACACAAATAAAACGTGTGTAACCACTATACTAGATGTTGCAAAAAGGGTCTAGATCGTTCAGGTTTGGGTCATTTGTCAAATAGGCCATTTTTTTAAAAATGGATCTAAACGGGTCATGGGTCAAACGTTTTGAGTCAGTCACCAAGCTAAATTATGGGCGATTTTTCATACATATTTAAAAACGTTATATCACGTTTCGTCAGTCTTTTTACGCTTTCGTCGGGTTTTTTTGTTTTTTTTCCGTTTTCGTCCGTTTTTTTACGTTTTCATCCGTTTTATTACGTTTTTGTCCTATTTCTTACGTTTTCGTTCGATTTCTTAGGTTGTCGTCCGTTTTTTACGTTTTCGTCCGATTTCTTAAGTTTCCGTCCATTGTTTTACCTTTTCGCCCGTTTTCTTACGTTTTCGTCAGATTTCTTACGTCTTCGTCTGTTTTTTACATTTTCGTCCATTTTTTACGTTTTCATCCGATTTCTTACGTTTTCGTCCGTTTTTTACGTTTTCGTCCGATTTCTTACGTTTTCGTCATATTTCTTACGTTTTCTTTCGTTTTTTTACGTTTTCGTCCGATTTCTTACGTTTTCGTCCGTTTTTTACGTTTTCGCCCGTTTTCGTCAGATTTCTTATGTTTTCGTCTGTTTTATTACGTTTTCGTTCGATTTTTTAAGTTTTCGTCCGATTTCTTACGTTTTCGTCTGTTTTTTACGTTTTTGTCCGATTTCTTACGTTTTCGTCCGTTTTTTACGTTTACATTCGATTTCTTACGTTTTCGTCATTTTTCCCGTTTTTGTCCTATTTCTTACGTTTTCGTTCGTTTTTTTACGTTTTCGTCCGATTTCTTAAGTTTCCGTCCGTTTTTTACGTTTTCGCCCGTTTTTATAAGATTTCTTACGTTTTAGTCCGATTTCTTACATTTTCGTCTGATTTCTTAAGTTTTCGTCAGATTTCTTACGTTTTCATCCGGTTTTTACGTTTTCGTCTGATTTTTTACGTTTTCGTCTGATTTCTTACTTTTTCGTCCTTTTTTTACGTTTTCGACTGATTTTTTACGTTTATGTTTTCTTCCGTTTTGGACGTTATCTTTTGTTTTTTTGACCCCTTTCTTCGTTTTCTTACATTTTATATGTATTTATTCGTTTAAAAAACAGATCAAAACGAAAAAAAAGACGAAAATGGACAGAAACGTAAGAAAACGGACGTAAATGTAAAAAAAGGGACGAAAACGAAAGAAATCGGACGAAAACGTAAAAAAACGGATAAAAACGTATAAACACGTAAAACATCGAACGAAAATGTAAGAAATCTGACGAAAACGTAAAAAACCGGACGGAAACGTAAAAAACAAAGGAAAACTAAAAAAACGGACAAAAACGTAAGAAACCGGATGGAAACGTAAAAAAATAGACGAAAACGTAAGTAATCAGACGATAACGTAAAAAAGGGCGAAAACGTAAGAAATATGACGAAAATGTAAAAAACGGACGAAAACGTAAAAAAACGGGCGAAAACGTAAGAAATATGACGAAAGCGTAAAAAAACAGACAAAAACGTAAAAAACGGACGAAATCGGACGAAAACGTAAGAAATTTGACTAAAACGTAATGTTAATTGAGATTTATATATGTTCGGTAATGTTAATTTCGCCTTCTTAAGTTTTCGCCAGATTTCTTACGTTTTCATCCGTTTTTTACGTTTTCGTCCGATTTCTTACGTTTTCTTCCGATTTCTTACTTTTTCGTCCATTTTTTTACGTTCTCGGCCGATTTCTTGCGTTTCCATTTTCTTCCGTTTTGGACGTTTTCTTTTGTTTTTTGACCCCTTTATTCGTTTTCTTACGTTTTATACATTTTTATTTGTTTTTAAAAAATATATTAAAACGTAAAAAAAAGACGAAAATGAACGGAAATGTAAGAAAACAGACGAAAACGGACGTAATGTAAAAAACGGGCGAAAACGTAAAAAAACGAACAAAAACGTAAAACATCGAACGAAACTTAAGAAATATGACAAAAATGTAAAAAACCGAACGGAAACGTAAAAAAACAGAGAAAAACGTAAAAACAGACAAAAACGTAAAAAATCGGACGAAAACGTAAAAAACCAGACGAAAACGTAAGAAAATTGAACGAAAACGTAAAAAAGACGAAAACGTAAGTAATCAGAAGAAAACGTAAAAAAGGGCGAAAACGTAAGAAATACGAGAAAACGTAAGAAATACGAGAAAACCTAAAAAAACGGACGAAAACGTAAAAAAACAGACGAAAACGTAAGAAATCGGACGGAAACGAAAACGTAAAAAAAAGACGAAAACATAAAGAAAACAGACGAAAACGTAAGAAATAGGCCGAAAACGTAAAAAAACATACGAAAACGTAAAAAAACAGATGAAAACGTAAGTAATCGGACGAAAACGTAAAAAAAGGGCGAAAACATAAGAAATATGATGAAAACGTAAAAAAACTTACGAAAACGTAAAAAACGGATGAAATCGTAAGAAATCAGACGAAAACGTAAAAAAACGTACGAAAACTTAAGAAATTTAACGAAAACGTAATGTTAATTGAGATTTATATATGTTCGGTTATGTTAATTTCGAGTGTACTACAAATTAAATATATGCTTATGATTGTAGTTAGTTTTTATTAATTTCATTTGTATTTTATTTTTTATTATTTTTATAATCTTATACAAAGAGCTAATATGAAAAAAAATATTAAATATGAAAAGAAAAATGAGTGAAAATAGATCCGTCTAAGCATCTTTTTATTTTTTAAAAAGAAAAATACAACTCTTATCTAAACAAGTTTTCAAAATTCTTAACTCTTCTCCAGAGAAGAAAAACCATTTTCTTCTCTAAGAATTTAGAAACAGAAAAACATGAAATTTTTTGCACAACTAAACATCATCTAACATTTCTATTTTTTTTCCAATCGATTTTCAATATTAAGGGAAAACGAGTGGGAATGCACCCGCGCGTTGCGGCGGAGCATCATTTTTTTTCCGCAATAACCGAGTTTTTATCAAGAGTTCCAACATGGCCAACAAATGTTTAAGTCACAACACCAACTGACACCAAATTGCACAAAGAAATCATTCACTCCATTAATGGGACTAATATCTTGTACATCACCAGTGAAATGAGCGTGTTTCGAAACATTTTTGGACGTAAGAAGCGAGTTTCTATTTTTAATGACTAAAATCCCAATTTTTGTTTATAGACGATGATTATAAAACCTTACATCTTGTTAGCGTCAATATACTTGATGAGTTCAACGCTTTCTTCTCACTTGGTTGTTGTGTTCTAATGTTGGCACTTATGAGACGGTTGATCACATCCTGAAAAGTAAATAAATAAACCCTCATTGTTCTCCAGTTGCGAGTTCATTCGGTATCGAAAATGGGCTGTATAGAGAAAATAAATAAGAAATTTAGGACTAATAAGTTGAACATTCAAAGCAACATCCGTTTAGATGAATAGTTATTATCAGAATTAATGGATTAAGTTGTTGGAAGCATTATGTTGATAAAAAACATATAATTTTAGTTGTCATTATACTGATCTTTGTGGAAAAATGTTTACCTTAGATTTTAAATGTCGATGGTTTTTCGATGAATACGATTGGTAGTAGCGTCTCCAGAGATGTAACATGCTTCACTGCTTGCATACGGCCAATATAGTCTGTTTGAATGAAGAGGTAGATAGTGAGCATGTAAGGTAATGAATTAGTTTACCCTATTAAATATATATTCATACATTAGTATTTGCATTTTTCACATTTGCTGTTGCTTGAACTGTCGTCGTTGTAAAACAGGCAAAGTTATAGAGCTCAGTTATACCAACATTTGATATTTCCTGTAAAGTTGGATGAATCTTACCAAGTATAAGAGGAATGTACAAAAGTTTTGTAAAGGTTTCGATCCATAGGGCCTGATAGTTCACAAAGCAGAAGCCTGAGATTCTGTAAGCTCTTTTAATTCGGAGTAGCTGGTTGAAGTACTCGGTGTCTTGAACATCCCGTATTCGCTTGTATTGGAAGACCCTGTTAAACGTAGTTAAACATGGTTAACTTAATTGTTTACTGTATAGAGTAAAGGATAGTTAGCCGAGTGGTCTATGAACTTCATGTTTGTCCAAGTAAGATGCATCAATAAAAACCTAAATGGGTTTGCCCGTGTATAATAGATGCTTGGAAGTCCCATTTATAGTATAACTATCAACTTCAATTGTCTTGGTCTTAAAGGCTGCTTAGGTCTGCAAAATCCTGAACATTTGGTTCTGCGATGACCATAATTCCTTGTCTTCATGTAGCGTAGGACCAGTATTGCTGGTTGTCGCCATATGTTCCTGTAAAGATATAATATATGATTGGAAGTTAGATACACAACTTTACCCTCCGTCCATATTAAGTGTCCATTAGATATTGACTTTTTAATGTCTTTTTTTTCTTTAACTTTGACCCTTAATTTATTTCTTTTCTTATGTTATATGATACACAATGCCAAAATATTAAAATGAAAGGCTAGAGTTTTGAATGTATTTTTCATTGGTAAATTTTTCAGTAAACATTATATAACATAAAGAAAAATATTACGGTCAAAATTTATGAAAAAAGAATTCAAAAAGTCAAAAATGGAGACTTAATATGGGACGGAGGGAGTATATGTTTAGCTAAGTGTATAAAGTGTATGCAAACGTTAATTTTTAAGTGAAGTAATTGCTGGGAAGGGATATGGGTTCATGTAAGGATACTACATATGTAACAACTATTAGAGAAGTGAGTGAAAGTATGTAGAGGCTATTGACAACTCAGAGAATAAAAGAAACAAACACGTATTTGCAAGCATGTATATGTGTAAGTGGCAATGTATGGTAGTAATATAGTATTATTAGGTACCGGTTGTTAAATTCTTGAAGTCAACACAAACATGTAAAAATACATATTTATAACTGAGTTACCATGAAAAAACAATAACAAAAAGTATAACTTAAAAGTAAAAAGCACTACATCACAAAGTACCTGAACACAAATGTTGTTCAGCTACAAAAGTTGACTCCAGCCTTGGTTCATCGTCTACTAATTTCAGCTACAATTCGTGGACGATATTTGCGGAAAATATTGTCCTCACTAAAAACATAAATATTTAAGTAGGAATTAAGGGAACATAAGTATTAGCAAAGCAGATTGAACCTTCGCAGATTAGCAAATAAGGTACGCATAAGATTAATCTTTAGCCTAACTTAATGTCTTGCCCGAAGAAAAGTTGACATCTAAGCAATATCGAACCTTGGCAGTAGAAGCAGAAACAGGTCGAAGCAGCTATAGCTTTTCTCCAACTGCAACCTTGGTAGTAGTAACGGAAACAGGGCGAACCTAGTACGTTTTAAGAGTTATAAATGTTACTTTTTTTCCACTTAATATGTTATGTTTTATTTATGATTAGAACCACATATTATTACAACAGTAGTCAAATAAACATATAAAATGATAGGGGAGGCATTTTAATCAAACCTAATCTGTTTGCGACATCAGAACTTCTTCACTAGCTCAGCCCGTTGGCCCTTTTTTTACTTGACCCATTTTTCTGTATTCGATTTTGCAAAAATATAAATCTTGTCACATTTAATAAGAGAATAACAGTAAAAATGGAACACCATATAACTTGATAAAGGAAGTAAGACTTACACTGCTGCTCGAACCTTAGCATTGAAAAAGCCAGGATATATGTTGGAAGCCATGCTACAATCTCCTAACGTTTCTTTCATCCTTCCAAGTGACACCTAAATACGCGGAGAACATGAATGAGCACGTGGACAAAAAGCATATTTCAAGGAATATGTATAAGCTGCATTAGCAAAGTAAAAGAACTTTACCTATATCGAAGAACAGCATACTACACGCACGATAACAGACTCCACAACACATACATCCATCAACAACGGAGTTTGACTTGATCAAGTGACACTGCTATTACCTGTAACGGAAATTCCACAAATAACAAAAGCAGCATCAATCAGTAAAAAAAAAACTAACTAAACTTTATATAAAATCCAAAACTAACAAAACTCTCAAATATCTACTTTCAGAATTTACGAACCAAAAAAAACAACCTAAAGTTTATAAGAAGCAATAAAATTTATAAAAATACAACCTAATTTAGAAACTCAATCTTTTCAATTTTCCACAAAGAATATCAAACATTTAAACCCTAACAGTAAAATCAATATAACTACAGTATATGATTAAGCATATAAAATCCCAAATCCATATAAAGTAAATCAAATAATAAAAAAGTATTTACCAAAACTGATTTTGCACATGGTAAATTCATGAGGCATATAAAAACCCAAGTTACACCGATCGACCGTATATTTAGCTAATGTGGAATACGCTGAAAGAGATTCGTCATAAATAGTAACAGAAATGGCAAATGGAAGACACGAAACATAATCAACATGGAGGAAAAAAATAATACCCTGAAACCCACATACCGTGGCTGTCGGAAGCTCCAAATCGAGGAAAAGGTTGGTAGATCAGTTTGGGAGGGAAGTTGTAAAACCTAAAAATCTCAACAAGTGTAAAATTACCAAAATACCCCTAATGCAAGAAAAGTACATAAAAGCATGAATAAATTTCATTTTAATTCTAGAAATTATAAAAATACAACATATGACAATTA
>BQNB010038381.1:3108-29925 GCA_026074375.1 Tanacetum coccineum | reverse complement strand
AGAGCTTATAGGAGATGATCTTTAAGCTTTTAAGGAGTTTTGAGACTAATAAGCTAAGGAAATAAGCTCACAAAATCAACTTATTTAATAAGAAAACGTACCAAGAAAATAACGAGAGAATAAGCACTTTAAAAAGCAAACCATTAATTCCAATAAGCTCAAACCATTCTTGATACAAAATCTTAATAAGCTGATGAATTCAGCTATTACAATAAGCTCAGAATTTTAGAATAAGGTAAAACTAAACTAAAAATAAACTAAAATCTAAAGAGTAAAAGTTTAAAAAATCTAATTCCTAATAATCCAAAATGAGGGGAGCGTGTGACTATTTATAGGGCGTGAGGGGCGTTTTTGTAAATTCGGACCCAATCATTTCATAATTATTTAGCCAATCACTGGCCCTCGTGTGTGCTTTCTCGGATCGTCAGACGAAAATCAGTGGATCCAGTCATTGAGCTCGCGACACATGGCCATACAACACTGCTTAAATACTACGCATCTTTTCGTCCGTTTGATTTCTTGAAATGAATTGAGATATTTTATTACTTTACCCTGTCACATGTCGAATCGTAACTGGCCCTTCCTTCGCTAGTGCTTGGTCACGTGATCGAGCGGATTTAATTTCGTGGCACATGCTGTAACACCCTCAAATCTGAGCACGCAGCGGAATGTTTGAATATCCGAGGGCGTTACATTTTTGGATCAATAGCACAAGATCTGAGAACGACTATTAAACGTGTCGTTTGAAAAAGATACATTGGATTAACAAAAATACTTGTTTGTTACATAAGCCCATGGCTTCAATTTGTTCAACAATATAAATGAAGATTTCGGTTTATAACAATTGTCCCCAAAATGTAATAAGACCCCAAATCTTAAGTGTTGACTCTTCAATTATTGACTTCCAATGTATCATCGCAGCCTTATTGACTGGAAAATTATGCTTAAAAGTCCAAAAATTAGAAGTGGTGAATTCATAGGTTTATGGCATCGTTAAATCGATTGTAGGGACCGCAAGATTTCAAGTGTATGATTTTAGCAACAATGCAAACATCATAAAAGTAATTACGTTTCCTAAGCTCATGACACTAAAGCTCGACATATATGGATGCAAATATAAATTTGCCAACAGGTGTCCGTGAATGATGTGCTAACCCCGCAACATCCCAGATTCGACATGGTATGCGTTCGTTCCCAGTGATAGCTAGTCACACCCACCCCCACTGGGGCACCCGAACGGGGTTGTCAATACCTAATAGATATTCCATACCATTCGAGCCAACACAATGTAAATTCCCAATCACATCTATCGCGAATTAACAGTTTCTGATCATGGACATAATTGTTATGGTATCTTAGGCAAACGCGTATTCATGGTATTAAAATTACACTTGCGCTCAATTGCTCAAAACAAGCTTGTTTCACCCCAAGATGTAAAATCATTTAAATAATTTGAAACCTGGGGCTATGAACTCACCTTAGACGGTAGTTCTCTTGAATGATAATTAAATATCCTTAAAGCAGTGGAACTACCACCGTCAAGTACTAAGTAAGTACGGTCAAGTCTTAGTTTACACGTTTAAGCTAACGACTCATTGTATAAACTAAATTTCCATTTTAAGTTTATATATACCGTTATCACTTGTGTGGTGGTGCACATGGTTATTGTATTTACCATATCTATGGTTCTCGAGAAACGCGAAATCATTGTTAATAAATATATCTATTTATTACGTCGTTAATTAAACCCGTTTAATATCCGGATATCTTAGTATCCGACTGATTCGTTAAGTGTTTCGTTAATTCACTTTTGTTCACTGACATACCCTTAGGTTTTTAGTTGTTACACTTTAGTCCCTAGGTTTATAAATATAAACATTTATATTTTTTTAAACCCTTTAGTTTCGATAGTTACCTAATTAGTCCCTTAAGTTTACCAAGCTGTAGTTTAGGTCTTTATAATTTCACTTAAATCCTTAAGTTTTAGAAAGTTTCAAAAATAGTCCCTGGAGTTATTGAAATTCGAAATGATAAGTTACTCCCTTAGTTTGAATTGGACACTTTTAGTACCTCAAGTTGCGAAATAGCATATCAGCTCTCTAAATAAAATTCAACAAAGTGGTCATTTCTCTTTGTTAAGCTCAATTAAGTTTTAAAAGTTGTTCGGCTTAAAAATAAGCTTATCGAAGCTTATTTTATGGCTTAACGGGCCTTTTTGGGCCGTAAGGTCCGTTTTGCTTTTAACGATCCGTTATAGTTCTTCTAATAAGTCCCGAAGTCTTTAATAAGCTCATGTGGGTCTGTTAAGCTTAAAATAAGCTCGGGGAGCTTATTATGGCTTATTTCAAGCTTATTGGGCCCGTAAGCCCAATAGCTTAGCCCGATACACCCTTTTTGGTTTTTAGGCTTTGCTAGCTTATTTACCATTCCTATTAAGCCCAACAACCTGTTTTATCTTTTCAGCTTATTCAAAATAAGCTAATAAGCTTTCTTATTGGGCCGGCTTGGGCCTGTTAAGGCCGTATGGCTTGAGAGGTTTCGGATCTCAATTCTTTGTGGTCCAATGACCTTTATATGGATTGTTAGAAAACTTTATAGGCTGTTTAAGGCTCTTGAATAAGCTATGGAGCTTATTAGTGGCGGTATGGCTTAATTTTGTGGATCAGGTAATAGGGGCTAGTTGCCACTTAGGTTCGTTTGGCTTAAAGAAGCATGCCAAAGGGTCCATTAAGGTTCTTAAGTTCATAATAAGCTCATTAAGCCGTGTAAGCTCACTAATAAGCTGTTTAGGCTTATTATGGCTCATGGGCTCGCGTTGGGCTCACGGTATAAGCACGTGTCCTATTAAGGCTCGCTAGCTTCTTGATAGGTATTTTCGGATTCAAAGTGAAAACAATAAGCACTCTTAGCCTTAGATAAGCTCGTAGAGCTGTATTTATTAAGTCGTCCAGCTTTAATACCCGAGCTTGTTGGGCCTGTTGGGCCCGGGCCGAGTACTCTTGGACATTAACGGAGTCCATCATGGCCCGTTGCTTCCCTTAGCCACTTACATGGTTATTCGAAAGGCCCTAGTGGCAAGAAGGTCATGTATTTAGCTCATAAGCACGTCGCCTCTTACATGCAAGTGCTTATTAGGGTCGTATGTGTATTCCCAAGTCATCTTAATTTGTTTACAACGAAAGTTTACGTGGGGGTTTTCTTATATTCGAACGGTTTCCAAACCCTTGCTCGTTACTAGGTTACGTCACTTGGTCCTTTACATTTAACACTACACCCGTCGTTATACGCAATAACTTTTGCGTATAACACGCTTGTTATTTATTATTTGCGAACTCGCGCTAGCACACTAAATATATACGCGACATATTGACTCTAGTTCACTAAGCGATAAGTATAGCACGAATGGTGTAGGTTCGAATGACTTACAACAAGGTCCTAAAGTGCTTGTAAACGTATCGAGTAGTTCAACCCAAGCGTGTTTCGAACTCGTGTAGCCCACCCAACGCTTCAAAACTTGTAGACACCCGAACCTTGGTTCACGTATTCCCTTGTGTGCTCGAGTGAAAGTCTTTAATGTTACTCGTTGGTCCGAATGAAATGTGAGTGTGTTTGGTCGCGGGTTGTATCCCGAACAAGAGAAGAGAGTGCTTGAGGCGTGTGTGAGTTAACAAGAGTGTCAAAGGGTAAGATATGGATGTATATTTATAGGCAAGGAAACTAGTTTACTCTCTTGGTTCATAGGACGAACCCATATGACCAAGTTTGAAACCCTAGGAGGTAGGTTTTGAAGTTTCCTAGATAATCATCATTGGTTTTATGCTAAACCACTCTAGTACAAGTTTTAATGAGCCTCAAGATGTACAAGATTCACTTAGCTAGTAAAATCTTTAGGTTTTGTGTGTTCTTGCTTGGTTAACCGCGGCTAAGGAGAGGTCAAGGAAGAAAATGGTTATTAGCCAATAGGTAAAAGGTCATTAGGGGACCATTAGGACATGTATTTAATAGATCATGGATGTACATGTACTTGTTAAGGTGATTAGGGGATCTTTTGTAGCAATAAATCGCCAAGGACGATTTTATGTGGGTTTACTTGCCCACATTCGGCACTCAAGTGATATAAACATAAGATTCGATTAATTTTCGTGTTTAGGCTTTCAAAGTGGGGTATTGGTTTGGAGTCTAGTTGCTAAGTATTTTCGGGTGTGTTCTAATATGTATTTTATCGCGAACGTAACCCTTTTACGGGACCAATAAAAATATAGTACGCAAGGACATCAGTTATTTTCTAAACTAATTATTTTAAATTGGTTGCCGTTAAACTCAATTTTATTTTGTGGACCGTTTATTAATTGATTATTTCTAGTCTACGCCGGTTTAGCTTAAACGTTAAATATTAAAAAATTAAATCGCGCTAGGTCGAAATTATAACGGTGATCTTTAATAGAGTCGTACACGGACTGAAAATGAGAAATGTTACAAATGAGACTTGTTCGTGGTGCATGTCTATTTCCGTCGTTACGGCATGTATGCATGTCTAGCTTGCTCGTTGGTTTACGTACTTTTGGTGAAAGTTAGAAGGTTCCTACCTTTATCATTCTTCATTCCAAATGTTGGTTAAATTCGTATGGGGATGTGTCGAACACACATGTCTAGTCTCTGTCTAATTACGGCTTGTATGTGGTGCTCAACTGCCTTGTAGGAGTGGTACTTCTGGTGAAAGATTGTTGAATGATCAAACCGTATGCTTTCCATATAAAAACCATATTTACCTTTATAAACTTGTTACTCCTTGGCTTTAGTGGTGGAGATGTGTATCCTTGCCAAGTTATGATAGAATACTCGTCACGTCCGAGTAATGAGCGAAAATTAGTTACATGTAACCACATGATTTAGTTGAGTGATTTGAGTGTTTTCATTCAGCCCTATTTCGTGAGGAGTTGTTGGTTGTGTACTTGTAATAGTTCGAATAATTGCTTTTTAACGAAAATATCCTTAAAGGATACATTTTTATAAACTTCTAAAGGCTACTTGAGGACAAGTAAGATTCAAGTGGGGGACATTTGATGGCATCAAATAACGTCTATTTTATAGCATCATCTTATCCTACGATCTTAATCTCCATTTTGTATAGTTATTGAAAGAATTGTTTAATTATGTTTTATATTTGAGATATGCAGTATCTATGGGGTATTTGGTGAAAGATAAGCAAAAGGCGCGCATTCTGGGCTTAAATAAAGATATTTGAAGATTAGCTGTTCTGAAGACCAATAAGCCGTATCCATCAAGGAAGGAAGATACGCCGTTATCGTGCCTGCACTCACCCAAAGACCACAAAAGGATGAAGTTCAATCGTCGTATCCTGAGGAACTCAATACGCCGTATTTCTAAGATATGGAATGCAATATAATATTTTTGAAGATAACAAATGTGTCCATACTCCAAGAAATTTCTCCAATAGCCGTTTCCAATTTCATGGATACGTCGTATCCAACCGACTTCCAGACCTTATAAATAGAAACTCAAAAATGAGTTTTAATGTGCTAAAATCATATTATCGATACTTAAACACAAATATCGATTTTTAGAGGAGAAAAAGAGCAGAAGAGGTCGAGCAACGTATTCAATTCCATAGGAGACATTGTGTCGTTTAGTTTTTGGTATCATTCGTTAACTCGGTTAGTTTACCTTGGCTAAATTATTACTCTTGTATTTATTATGACGTTTGAAGGCTAATACCTTCGGTTATTAGCCATTATTATTAAGATCTGAATGTTTGATATTTGTTTATATCGATTTCTTGATTTATCGTTGAGTGCTTGTTTATGTTTATCAATTTATACTTGTTTACGCGCTTTTGTATGCGACCTATCATTCAACTGGATATAGCAAAGTGGACCAAGCGGATCTAGAGTCCGAGATAGCTCTCCATATAGGAATTTATACATCTAGAATAATAGTTACACAAGTATTGTCCTTCTAAGTCTGTGTCTAGGATACGCTTTGGGTTTAACTAGTTAATTGGATATTGCCGATGGTTTATTGATCGTGTTGACTAGCAGGTGACCTAGATAATTCAACAAATAACGTTTTGATTCAATTGGATAGTTGGACAAGTGGACTACTAGTGTATAGATTGCCATTAAGCGGTAAGTGGGTAAAGTCTCTATGAGCTAGGGTTTAACAAGATCACCATTGCTTTAATCCCTAAGATAGATTATAATCAACATAAATAAGGTTGCTTTATGCGGATGCTTTAAATTGTGTCAGAATTAATGTGTCTAGGTTTAGGATGATGTAACGCCTAGTCTTAAAGAATGATATGCCACGCGAGAGAAGTGAAATCATTGCACTTATAATAACAAACCAACGTTATAACGGATTAATTTATTGTTAATACAGTTTTCTTTATTATTAGGTTCGACCGTCTTTTATCTTTTGTCAATTAGCTTGCGTGGGTAAAATGTGTCTGAATTGATTTGTAGTCATCAAATACCAATCCGTGCCTGTCTCTCAGGTGAAAAACTACTTCTTTTTTCGTTAGAATTAGAATTTAGACTGACATAGGTTTAACATAGGATTAGAATAGAATTAACATAGATTAGATAACCAAGATATTAATTAAATTGATAGATTTAACTTCACTCTCAATAATCGACACCCTACTTACCACGAAACTACTACCGTTCGGGTACACTGCCCGTTAAAGTGTTGTTTTTGGTTGAGTCAGCAAAATATAAATTTAAAACTTGAAATAATAAAATATACACCACACAACGACACATTAACATTTCACCGGCAAAAAGCACAAAATGTCGTTGGGGAATGCATCGAATGTTGTAGCGTGTGAAATTCTTTGATTCTGCGATTGTTCCTTTTTCAATATCATCATTAATTTTGTATGCATTCATATTTTAGGAAAACTAGCTAGTAGCCTTTTTTTATACAGTTATATTTTGCTTAGGGTTTAGGGCTAGGTTCTAGAAAATTGTGTGGTTCTCGACCTGACTTTTCCAAAGCTGTTTTGTCGGTTAGCTTTAGATAAAATTTGTTTTGTGCAACAATGGGTGTCGACTATTTTGGAGAATCGGGATCCTTAGAGGAGAGAGTTGTTCTTTGGTAAATATATAAAAAAATTCACAATATGATGGCGGGCTTATCATTACAAGATGTTGATGATGGATATGTTGGTCGTGGTATTTATGAATATTGGCGGTCATTATCCAGTTCCACTTATAAGGTTCGTATAGACTCGTTAGTGTTGTCCTGTTCCGATCTTGCAACTTTATGGAACAATTTGATTCCAAAATATATGAATACTTTTTTTCTGGGGATTGATTCGTAGTGTTTCGCTCTAAAAACCTAGTTGATAAAGCTATTGACCTTCTACTTTTTTATGTTTCTTTTGCAAAGATTTATTTCAAATAAGCTCACCCAAATTTTCATTGACTGTAAGATGGTGAATCGATTGATAAAAACTAAATGTGTAAATCGTTTAGGAAACAACGCTTGGCAATAGAGACCAAAACTTATAAACTCACATTTGTATTCTGACAGAAGTTTGTGGGAAATCTTGGTGTTTACCCTTGGTATAGATTCAACCCTTTGGTTTTGTTGCTTTTCTATTTGGGCACGTTTTTTTTTCGTTTGGTGGGGATTTTCTTCGTTTCGTTTGTCTAGGTTTTTCCTAGCAGCTGTTTTGTGATGATTTATTTAAATTTTGGAAAAAAATTATGTCAAGTTTTGGCTGTGGAAATCTAGATACTAAATATGGTGCATGTATATATGTTATAGAAATTTGGCTCAAATTTTTATGGTAATAAGTTATATTTAAAGAATACGAAAATTAAGCTGAAAAAACCTTTTCTTACTATATATAAAGAGGGAATTGCATATATACCCAATGAAACTTGTATATTTGTATATTTCTCCAAAATAAAAGTTTTTTTTATGCATAACGTACAATTGTGTTTAAGCATGCGTCGGCGAAATACATGTGTTGTAGTGTAGACAAAAAACCAGCAACAATTGTAAAGTTAATTGCACTAAAAGTCTATCACAAATGATCAACAAAATATTCGTTGAATCAATATATTGATTTTGAAAGTCTGAATTTTATGATTTATACGTTTTATACAATCTAAATACTACTTTCTTGAGTAAGTCAAAAAACGATTGAACTCTAGAAAAGTTACAAATAGCTTTAAAGTGCACGTATGAAATGTAAATGAGGACGTGTAAACATTTTTCCTCCGGCCATCAACAGATGGATTCAAGAAAGAATTCACACGTACAAACCATGCTTTGTACAACTTCTTATAAATCACAACCTTTCTACACATATGCACCAAATAAACTAACTAATACTTATCTATTTACATATCATATATACAATGCAAGGCTTTCGGCTGTGGTTTGCAGGAACCCTCCTCCTCGTAGTATGGCCTACCTTTGCTGAGGCCGGAATCAATTACACCACACATTGAGACAAACCCCATCCGCAAGCAAACCGGAGAGGATTGCGCTGTCCAGATGGTCAAACAGGAGATGCTAAGCCACTGCAGGATGTACATCACCAGCAGTCAAGGTAAATTCACATAAATGGGTTAATCTAGTAATATTCTACGTACTAACCAAGTCATTTTCTATAAATTGGTGTTAAGTACATGTTGTGATAACTAGGTGTGTCAGGATACAAGAGTCGCGAGCGTTCATGAACCAGCTGAGGAAAACACATGACAACTTTGCTGCAAGCAGTTGAGAGAACATGGGTGAGATGTGTATGTGTGAGGGCATCAAGATGATGATGAACATGCAAGGATGGACCCAACAACAACAAATGGGACAGATGGTGGCTGAGAACTTGCCCAAGATGTGCGGTCTTATGACTCAATCATGTCAAATGCGCGCCGTCTGGTTCTAAATGTGCATGCCTACGTCGAATAAAATGAGAGACTCACTATCACACCATCGTGTGTATTTATGTAATCTACTCCAATGTGTGTCTCTAAAGTAATAAACTTTGAACTTTTATCCGTTTTATATATCTTGTGGCGTGTGCTTATTTACCTTTCTTACTAGAGTACTTTAATATGTGAAGATAATTGTCGTCAAAGTGATTCTAATTGAAGCAGTTAATTAAAAAGCTATAAAATTGTTGCAAACATAACTTCTAAACCATTACTCATGACTCAGAGTGGCCATTTTAAACTCAATACTTTAGGCCAGAACCACGATTACGGAACCCAAGCTTTAACTCTCCCGAAATTCGTGTTGCTTCACAATGATGTCAATGATTTAAAACTCTTTGGTCATCATCAGTCGCTGCAATTCGATTATCTTGGTGTCCGTTAAACTTAAACTAAAACACAGCTCAACCACAACTTCAAAAGGATTGTTTTAAAAAAATGATGAAATTTTTCGAAGGGTGGAGAAACACTAATCACGTCTCTAATGTGGAATGGGAGAATCAAATTGGTCAAGTAACTTGGCGATTTTAGAAAACCGTAAAATCATAAGATTCTTTAAACGGCATATAAAACTCGATTTTTTTCATGGGATAATTAATAACCGAAGGAATTGGTCGAGAATAAATGGTCTTGCCCAATGTTTCGAACCTGGTTCGACCCGCCGGTTTAACCGGTTGAACCGGTTTCGGTTAAAAAAAGGGGTCAAATTAAACCGGGTTTTATTTTCGAAACCCAGTTAGGACACGCGGGTTTAAGGTGACTCGGGTAACCCGGTTCGCGAGACCCGTTCGGGTTTTGGTTTTTTCATGTTTTTTTACAAATAAACTAAGTTTTTTATATATATATTTGTGACATAATTTTATTTATTACATGTTATATTTGATAGTAAATCGTTTTTAGGCTCAATATAAGGTATATTCATGATTTATATGTATAATTTCTTTTATTATTGCAAATATTATTATTTTTTATTTTTTTTTAAATCGGGTTGACCCGACGGTCAAACCGGTTGAACCAGTAATCCGGTGACCCGGTGACTTAAACGAGTCGATTAAAAATTCCAGTTTTCAAAATTGGTCTTGCCATAGATCGGTTCAGGGCATGACGATCCTCCACCATTGAATCTCAATCTCTCTAATTTTTCGAAAATCCAATTCAAAGAGGAATCATGCTACACCTTCTTTCTCTTGTAACCTCTTTAATCCAACTAACTTCAGAAGATAATCATCTTCTTGAATGTCCCATTACTTCTCAAGAAATTAAAGGACGCAGTCGGGACTTGGGAAAAAAGCACCACTCCGAATGGATTCATCTTTGAACTCATCAACGAAATATTGGCGTCTTTTTATAGTGGATATCACCTTTATGTAAAAGGACTTCTACCTCTCAACCTTCACCTCAGATGGGTGTAATTTTCTTTTTCCTCATTGTAAAAGTTGACTCACCCCGATTTACTATAGTGACTTTAGATCGCATAAATCTTATGGATGCAATACCTAAAAATTGCAACTAGTCCTCGTCAACCGTCTTGCCTTCGTTTATTTTCTATGGTTGTGGGTGAAGTGCAAATGGTGTTTATCAAAGGGCGTCAAATTACCGATGGATCTCTTTTGGTTAATGGAATTATCTTGTGGGCTAAGAAACATATGAAAAAGCTATTCCTTCACAAAGTTGATATTGAAAAGTCGTTCGACTCACTAAGTTGGTCTTTCTTAAAATCAATCATGTTTCAAATAGGTGTTGGTGCAAAAGGGAGAAAGTGGATGCATTATTGTCTTAACTCGGCATCTCGGTTTTTATCAGTGGGTCACCAACCAATGAGTTCGAAATAGAAAAGGTCCTAATACATCATCTTTCTCCTTTATTGTTCATTTTGACGGTTGAAGCTCTAAATATAGTATTTTTAGATGCAAGAAACAAGAGCATTTTCCTTGGTGCCGAAGTGGGAATATATAAGGTTCCAATTTCGCACCTCCATTTCGCGGATGATGCTATGGTCAATGGTCACTCCCCAATGTAAGAAGCTTGTCAAGAATCCGTACTTGCTTCCACCTTGCTTTCGGCCTCTAAGTGAGTTTCAACAAAGTAAGCTTTTTAGTATTAGAGTTCCTTCAAGTTAGCTTAACTTATTACTCTATTGCATGTTAATTGATTATCAAACCCTCCTAACTTCGTTGTACTTTTTTGGGTTACCAATTGGGGCTAGTATGTCAAGAAAATAACAATTGGTTACTTTAACTCCATAGATTCATAGAAAACGATCTCTTAACGTGGAAATATAAGACTCCCTTTTTATGGTGGTCATTTAACTCTCATAAAATCCATTCTTTGTAACTCTAGGTGTCTATTTCTTCTCCATCTTTGTTTCTATCATTAAGAAGCTTGAGAGCATTCGATGAAATTTCTTTTTGGTCGGGTGGAAATTTTGAGAAAAAGAAAATCGCTTGGGTTCCTTAAAATAAAGTAATTAGTCCACGTCACCAAGGAGTTCATGGTATGTTTTTAACCAAGCATTGTTAGTTAAATGGTGGTGGCGCATCCTCCTAGGAGTTCATGTGTTTTCTATGAAAATATTTTTTTCCATCATGGTTAAAGGGAACGGCGGAAAATTTTCTCACATACAAGTAGGTGCTTGGTATCATGTATGAAATGAAAGATGAGATTTTTTCTATTGATTACTCTTCCGTTGATTTTTAAACGAAAAATAAGAAATTGTGGTACAAACGCGTTTTTTTGGACATATATGTGGCTGGAAGACTACAACTTGTGACACATTATCAAGGTTATACTGGCTGGAATCAAACTTATTGTGTTTATTTATGATCGTGTGCTATTAATCATTCAAACAATCTACATATTGTGCTTTAGCCTTGTTTCTTTGCGCTGTTCATCATGCAAACACAATGTGCTTGGGAAGGTTTATAAACCTAGTAGTCCTCACCCCTCGACAGCCTATGTTTTCACAGGCTTGGACTAGACACCCAAGATCAATTGTTGAATACAAGAAGTTTATGAGTTAACAACCTTCTTTTGTGCCTATGCATCTCCATTGATTTGACACGTGGATTGCTCCTATTAGGCAATGATAGCTTTTCACAGTCAAGAGTATGAGAAAATACATATCCAACCTCCATTACACATCAAACACGCAAACGTATAGATGTAATAATGCCCTTCCTATTAAAAATAAATATATCATCTTGGAGGATTTTTCATGAAAGGATTCTAACCCGGTCGAACTTAGATCGAAGAGGTATTGATCGTCATTTCACTCATTGTCCCGTGTATGACAACGATATCGAAACGGAATTGCATCTTTTTATCTTGTGTGAAGTTGCTAGAGAGGTTTTGCCCAAGGTTCTAAAATTGTGGAGTATCCAAACAATGGTCACATTACATCTATCTATTGGATGTCATCACCTCGCTGAAGATATTCAATCTGCACTGGAACCATCGCATTGCCCAACTTTGATGTTGTTGTACAATAAACCCTTTGGTTCATTTGGAGGTTGATTACGCCTAAATTATTTACATGTTTTCGGCGCGTTATTTGCATTTATTTGATCATTTTCTCGTGAACTTTAGGTACTTAATCTAGTATAATTGCTATTATATGTTCTGGTACATGTCGTGAGAATACGGAAGAGTAACGGAAGTATTGAAGCTTAAACGATGAAAATAACTAAAAGTTGAATGATCTCCCGACCACCTGTCCACTGTTTTGGCACTTAACTGTGACACGAATGAATCGGATTGTGTTGATTCACGCGGGCCACGGAAATAGAATTATTTATCTACAACTTTTGGAAAATCCCACTTTCTGAAAAATACAGAAAGTGCACCGCACTTTCCCAAAAACCGAGCACACTTTCTGTATAATCAGCTTTGTCTCACTATTTTGATCATAACTAGGTCATACCGAACTCTGTTTTGTTGTTTCAAGCGGCACCGAAGGAGAATTCAGGTTTTTCTACAAACCACGCGAAAAAGAAAGTTCTGAAAGTACTAAATGTGCGGCGCACTTTTAAAAAAGTGCGGCGCACTTCTGTTCGAATTTAAGAGAATTTAATGCCATTAATTGGGACAGCATTTACACCTCAAGTGTGCCGCACTTATTGTAAGTGCGCTGCACTTGGCCCCCAAAACAGCCTATATAAGGCCCCTTTGCCTCTCATATCTCACACATCCTCACACCACTTTCTTTAGTTCGTTTAGAACACTCCAAGTGGGTGTTTGTGGTGAACTTGGCTTGACAAACCAAGGAACCAAACACCGCCTTCAAACCAACATCACCACCATCTACTACCACCACTCTCCACCATAAATTTCTAGATTATAATCCATCCAAGGAAGTAGCATTGAAGTGTAATTTGAATCTATAAGCAATTATGACAGAATTATTCATAGTTTCTGGATTTTGCTTTGAATATAATAAAGTGTTCTTGGGAAATTCTTGTGAAATCACAATACTTTGCTCTTGAATTGTACTGAATATTTGATACTCTTTTGAATATAATCTTTATTTAATTCATGATGAATGTTATGTGTTTTGTTACTATGATTATGAAGTAGTCTACTTATGTTTGTTTGAAGCATATTGGGATCTTTTGATATGGAGCGTTTGGACATGTGTCTATGAGATGTGTTAAACATGATTTTCTAAGTGTAATAGGCGAAAGGATAACTATAAACTTATGTTTTATCATTCCACCTATAATATATTGGTTATAATAACTTATAAAGGCCGAAAGGATTTGTTGTTATTAATCGATATAATCACTAGTTATATTTAAAGGCCGAAAGGATTTATAACTTGTGATAACTCTATTTTCTAAACTTATAAACACTATTCCAAACACATCATTATCTAAGTGATCATTGCCTAAACAAACATACCTTAATCATTTGATTGAATCATCCTTTTATTGCTTTCTTTGCAATAGTCAATTTATGTACGTTTTGGTTAATTTGATCCGTGACAATCTTATTAACCTTAGCACCTTAATTACAAACTGTGAAAACTTCAATTCCCGTGGAACGACCTGGACTTACCTAAAGCTATACTATACACGAACGGGTATACTTCCCGAGTGTTGTGTTTTTAGTAAAAATCGGTATTTCTAGTATTATAAATTTAAAGCTTGGAAAACACACATCAAGTTTTTGGCGCCGCTGCCGGGGAATTGTTTAAGTTGTTATAGTTTGTTGCTTATTTCTGGTGCTATTTTGTTTAAAAAAAAATTTCAAACCCGTTGTACCGTTTTCTGGCAAACGGAAACCAAAAATCATTTTTCTCCAGGAAGTACGCCGCACATCTTATTTGTGCGCCGGTTTTCCTGTAAACCCAGAAAGTACGTCGCACTTTAACCAAGTACGCCGCACTTTCTGCAGATTTTTCACAAACAGAATTTTGTTTCAAAAACCAAAACCAAAACCCCCAAATCTGCTAGTCTTAGGTTCTATAATCATTTGGAATTGAATTTTATCTGATTATATGCCTTGTGTATTTGTAATTATCTAGTTTATCATAATATTCGAAAAAAAAACACAAAATTTCCCAAAAAGCCGACGCACTTTTCCTAAGTACGCCGCACTCTACCTATCCAAAAAAATATTTTCTTTTATTTATTTATCCTTATTTGCTACATAACTAAATTAATATATATATATATAATATAAATTTAAAAAATTTAAAAAATATATATATGTGAAAATAATTTCCTTTATTTTGAATATTATCCTATTAGCCTTAATTATATATATAAAAATATCTTTTTGCAAAATGCTTAACGTATGTATAAATCCTCTATCTTTCGGAAAACAACTTGTGAATCTAATATATAAATTAAATAAAAATTTAATAACAAGGACTTGTAAATTTAAAATTATCCAAAAAGAATCAGATCGAATCACTCAAATCTTCAACTCATCATTCCTCCGTTAACGAATTTGTCGTCATAAATATACCCGAAGAGGATGTTGAACCGAAACAAATAATTCTCGATCCTGATGATCAACCTATGTGGGAAAGTGCTAAGACTGTAGCACCGACTCCTAATTCTGCCATTGTTCAACTCGATGTTGATGACAACTTTGTTATCAATAGTACTCACTTAAATATGATTCAGGAAAATAAATTTGATGGTTATCTGCGGGCCGATCCGCATGACCACATCCGTGAATTTCTCACAATCTGCAACATGTTCAGATATGGCAAAACTCAAAGTGAAGCTGTCAAGCTTATGATCTTTCCCTTATCCTTGTGCGATGAAGCTAAATTCTGGTTTAACGAACTTAATGAAGAGTCTATAACATCGTGGGAACAAATGAGAAAAGCTTTTATAAACAGATTCTTTCCACCTTCGTTATTTAACCGTCTTTTACTTGAAATCAGAAATTTCTCTCAAAACATATGTGAAAGTCTAACCGAAGCTTGGTTACGACTGAAAAGCATGCTTCAAAAATGCCATGGGCATGGTCTAACCAAAGGAGCTATTATTCAAATATTTTATCACGGTCTAGACGAACCCACTCAAGGAATCCTGGACGTAACAGCCGGAGGAATCTTCCTCTACAAAACTCCAAATCAAGCTTTTCAATTTCTCGAGGACAAAGTCCTTTTCGAACATGATTGGCCCATTAAATCTAAAAACGATCATCATCAAAAATATGATTCCTTCACCGATGAAAGTAATAGTAAGACTGATAATTCTCGATTTATGGAAAAATTGAAGGTTATGGATTCTCAAATTATAAGTTTAAAAGAAGAATTACAAGATATGCGTAAGAAATACAATGAGCTTAGAGAGGAAAATGCTTCTAAAAGCCACCTGAATGAAGACACGTCGATGTGTGAACATCATGAAGCCAATTACATCCAATCTGAAGATTATCAAAACCGAAATTCTCATGATTCGTTTTCTCACCAATCCCTTCATGATCCTAATGATTCTGAGAAATCGCTCACAGAATTAAACAATGATGTGAGAAATGGTAGGAGTTTTAGGAGCCCTATTTTGCGTTGCCCTTAGGATTAACGGGTAGGACATGACCTCAGTTTTGCCTATAAGTGCTTAGGAGCCTCCTTTTGCTTTGCCCTTAGGTTTTGCGTTTAGGTTTGTAGGAGCTTCGTCTTAGCTTTGCCTTACTTGTTTTAGGCCCTTGTGTCTCATAGCTAGTGTCTCTTTATGCGCCTAGGAGCCTCTTTTTTTGCTTTTCCCTCGTGTTTTGCTCCTCATAGTTTCTCTCTTAGGTTAGTCGTCTTTTAGGCGGATAGGAGCTTCTTTTTTTCCCTTTTTCCCTTTCTCCCTCTTGTGGCCTTTCCCCATTTAGGCCCTTTTATTTGTTTCCTTTTGCTCTGCTTGTATTCCCCTTTTGTGCTCCTGTCGTTGGTTGGCTGGCTTGTTTGCTCTTTTTGTTTTATTGGTGTCGTGAGCCCTTTATGGGATCTATCTTACTGTGGTTTGTGTCTCTCTAGTGGTTTATGTCCCTTTATGTATTTTGCTTGTTTTGTGTCTTCTGTGTGCTTGTATGCTTGTTTTCCTTGGGTCTCATGTGTGCTTGTACTTGTATGCTTTTCTTGTGCCCTTTGCTTGTTTGGTGTTTGTTTGTTTTCCTCGATTTTATAATGATGTTGGTTGATGGTTTGCTTTGGTTTTGTTTCATTCTCTATCCTTGAGCATCACCCTTATGCACACGTACACTGGCCGGAGGTCCTCTGGAAGCAGTCTCTTTACTTTCGGGTTTATCTTAGAGGTAGGGCACGGAATCCTATCTACAATTCACCTCTCTAATAACCTTGCTTCGCGGGATTTGTAGTTGTATATAGATTAGTAGATGGCGTACTATTAATTCTAATGTTGTTATCTTTTTTCCTTTGATTGTAGGCTGCTATAAAGGTTTCAGCCTTTTTGGGTATAAACAAAAAAATAAAAGAGAGCATCAAACTGATATGGGAAGCCGCGGGTGCAATTAAGTGTATTGATGGTTTTATAATCAAAATTTGTGGAGAGTGATTGCTATTTTAGAGGAAATTAGTAAAATTTAGGGTTTTTGGTAATTTATGAGTGTTCTTTATAGGTTAATCTTATTTTTGTTTTAATATTTTAATCAGTAAGTAGGAGGATGATCGAGGTAGAAGCTTTGAATACTGAAGTTGCGAAGTTGCCAGATGGGAGGGGTGAGGCGTGTTTTTATAGTTAAGGTTGAATCGCAAGTGCAACTTGAATTTACTACAGTTGAATCATTTTAGGCGAAAATACTATACCATTATTAGTTAAGTACCGTTATTGAGCTTATGAAATATAAGCTGAAACAAATAGGCTCCTACCCTTGAAAATAAGCTGAAACAAACACCCCCTGATCTAATGGTTTTTGGCGTTTTGTAGAGAATTTGTAAACGAGAACCCAATCAAAATTTTTAAGCTGAGTCCGCATAGAACACAAACGAACCTCAGTTATGAAGTAAGTTTCTATCTTTAATTTTTTTTAATGATAGTGGAGTTAGGCTTGAACCAACCTCATTTCCCATTAATTTGTTACTTATGTCGAACAATTATTGATTGAGTTGGCTCATTGAAAGATGAAGATGATCAATGGTAAGAAAGGCGATTTTTTTTGTTGACACTTATTTGCAAACACATTTTCTTCTCGCAAACGTGAATAGTCCATAAGTACTTATTTGCTTATTTCCTTAACCAATCAGCCCCTTATATGTGTTTAATTTTGTGGGTTCCAATCGGTGTTAGTTATATGGTTTTGATCGAGCTTCAGTGTTTGAAGGAAAATGAGAGGTTATTGATTGCAAAGGTAGCATAAATGAAGATAGGGTAAAATACTTATGTAATGATCTAGCACCCTTAGTTTTATATATGGAGCCACATATGAGTTACAGGCAGCAGCAAATAATGTACGAGTGTGCATTAAAAATGTAGTAAATGACCTCCAAATTAGGATTCCCCAAAATGTCCCCTCGATGCATTTTTTAATTGACCAACATTTGATTAATGTGTTTAGTTTGTACCAATTAGGGGTGTTTGGGATTGCTATTTTGTATAATCAATTTTTAGACTTCGGGTACCAGAAAACCTGGATATGATTATATAGGATCAATTTAAGATTCTAGAAGATCGTTAGGAGTAGGAGTAGGAGTATTTGCAACAAAAGTTGTTAGGGTAAACATTATGCTCTTCAGATTTGGAGTCTATTACATGTTGTTATATAAGTCATACATTTTAAAAAAAATAAAGAAAGATGTAATGTTATAATAAGGTTTAATCACTATCAATTTGTGTTATCTTTCCCTGTCTTTTCTTATAATAGAAGCCCCATTTTTCAACTAATCAATTTTTGAATGATGCTGAGATGGTATTTTTTATATTCAGTAACTGAATATTTTTAACTAAATGTATATTTCAGGGTTTACTCAAACTGAGAGAACCGACTGTGTTATTGCATTGCCGTAATGAAGACGAACATATGGTGCACTCAGTTCTGCAAGCAACAAAGGCATAATATGCAGACGAAGCACACGTTCATGAACGCATGCAGATAGTTTCTCCACAAGCCCCACTACTCCATAATATCTAAAGAGGATACTATATTTATGTAAATGCTCTCTTTGTTGATATCTGGCCCAAATGCGAATGGCTAATTTAGATATGCGCACTATGACAATTTCATGTTTTCATATTAAGGGTTCGCTTGGTAAGACGTAATGAAATGTTATATGAATGGAATAAGCGACGTAATGGAATAAATGATGTAATGTAATAATTCATTACCCTTATTAATAATGTTTGGTTGGTATGATAGGACGGAATGCAATCGATAAAAAAAAGACTACAATGCCCATAGTTAATAAGAAGTGTATTTAACGTGGTTAGTTAATGGTGGACTTTTAGGTAATTTTGATTACATTACGGACGTAATAAAAAAAAGGAGGGGACCCCTATGGAATGAAAATGGTAGTTTTTGATGTAATGAGTCATTCATTGTAATGAATCATTACATTGTATAATTGTTACCAAATAAGATTTTTCCGTTCAATCGTAATAACCGTTTCCATTCCAGCTTTCATTACATCATACCAAACACTACGTAAAGTTCTATGGATGTTGTTTTCTAAGTTGACCCACTTTGACTGATACCCAAGCGACAATCGAACGACAAACAAACTTTACCTTTAACGGATTTTTTTTACCAGAACTCGCAGCAGCGAAGCGCGGGTTTTCAAAACTTGTTAGAAAAAGTTATTGATTTAAATTCATTTATATATATCAAATTTTATTAACATACCAATGGATTATCTTCACCTTTCATTTTTATCTGATTCAATTAATGAGATTAAATCTAACATTTTTAAAACTCATTTTCATTTTTTTTAAATATTAATATTTCTTAAACCTTAATCGTTAAGAGAAAAAAATATACCATCACCCAAGCAGTTAATTACTTTCTATAGATGAACATTTTGATTTTACTTCTCGACAAACTTTTTTCTTCTTTTTTTTTTATCATTTTCTTTCGTTTTCGAAACTTGCATGAAGAAATCCCATGTGATTAAATATTCTAATTTGAATACTACTAATAAAATCACTGATGATATTGGTCTTAATTATACTATATATATCACTAGTTGCATGCCCCCCATGGGCGGGCTGTTTTTTTAGTGAATATCGTTTCAAAAAAGTTAAGTGAAGGTAAATCAATTATAAACATACCAAATTATTTTTTTGAATACATTAACAACTAAAAGAAATAAATGTTTTTTCGATATGAGAAAACTAAGAGGTATTAAGTACTTTCATTCAAATGTTGAAATAAAAATTCTTTGTACATTACTCAAGAGGATAAATGAAGCCATGTTTGTTCACCTTGTTGAATAACGTAATGTTAAATGCTAAATGTTTATTCATAAAGTATTGAGAAATTAACGTTTTTATAATTTTGTAAATGCAAACTGCTATCTTTTTAAAAATGCTCTCAAAAAGCAGTTATTTTTTTTATGGTAATGATAAGAATGAATCAACTTTGTAACATAACTTTAATTTAATTTATATACCGTATCATACAATGCACATAATCTAACATTTAATTTAATTATTTACTAAACACATATACAGAGTTACGACTACAAAAAATAGTAGTAATTGATTACTCACCATTAATAATAGTCAATGAATATATTAATGCTCATTAATTAATTAATTTATAAGTTATACGAAAATTAAGGTAGGTAATTTAATTTGGTATAACTTGAAATGGCTATAAATTGGACACTTTAGTAACCATAAGGCAACTCTCTAAATATCTCTTTCATTTATCTTAATCACAAAAATCACAATGCTAACTGTTTTGTTTCTTCTTATACTTTCAGTACAAAATGCCTATTCGATCAAGTCATATACTTATATGACAAACATGCCTCAAAAATATGCGGGACCTAGTCATCGCGGCAAAGGACACGATAAAAAAAAATGTTTATAAATATACTTGTAGTAAAAATGACATAACTTTGTCGTTTTAAATCCGTTTTTAACGTTTCTTTCGAGCACGTTCTCGTAATTGAAAGTTATACTTATTTATGAGGTTTAAAAATAATAAAGTTTCTGAAATGAATAGTAACTTTTTATAAAAATAGTTTTATAAAAGTATTAATTTATATAAACTTGTTTTTAGTGTATCTTTTTCGTTATAAATCGGTTTTTCGAGTTTCTTATCATTTTAGAATCCTCATGAAATGTACTATATTTATAAAACATCATTTTTCTGTTATAAAACACGAACCAAAATAAAGTCTCTATAACTTATATATATCTTTACATACTTTTACTTGAAGCTTTTTAAATAAACTTTAGAAAAACAAATCTTGTATTTATACTTTTTATACTTAACCAAGAATGTAAAATACTTATGTATCTATTTTAACATAATTTTACCAACAACATATCATATGTAAAAGTGTATGAAACAAAGATAACAAGTAAGAATCCTTTTTACATGTTTAAAAGTATTTCTAATGGTGATTAACTACATAGAACATATATATGCATAAAAATGATAATTGTAAGAACTTAAAGAGTTTTAGATGACCTTGCTATGATGTATGATGATGAAAAATATAATCTAAACCCTTGTTTAGATTTTTAAACCAAACTTGCAAGAATCTTGAGATCCTAAACCTAAATCTTTCACTTTCTTGATAATTACTTGAAAATGGATAACCAAGGCTTGAAAACACCTTAGTATATCTTAAGAATGATGTGTATAGATGTGTATGGGTTGCATAAAATTTTGTATGGGTTTGTGTGTGGGCTTGATATGAGCCGTGAGCTAGAGAGGGCAAAAAGGGGGAGAAAATAATTTTTCACACTTAAGATATGAGCATGTATGTGTTTAGTTTACTAGCTAATGCCTTTTATACTACTAATACTAGTCAAAGTCATCAAAGAATGGTCAAAGGAGGGGGGACAAGTCAAGGGAACATCATGAGGGAATTAAGGGTTCATGTTTAAGTGTCTTTGGTCAAAGGAACATGAGCTAGATTAGGCTTTAATGGCTTGTTTGAATGTTGACCATGGAATTAAGAAAGATGACCAATTTCTTGCTCTTTAAGTGTTGGTGATGTTGTGCCGTGTTCAATGAGGGGGGGACATGGGTTTATAAAACTTTGAGTATTGTATAAAAATCTAGGCACTTGTTGAAGCGTAGAAATATTTTTGTGGTTCCGGGTATGCCTAAACGCACTTTATCGCGAAATATACATAATTTAAGAAGTCAATAAAAATAAAATATGAAGGTTAAATAATATTCCTGCAAAAATATCATATTGATTGCTTGACGAAAAATTTAAATTCGTTTGGTTTTCGTTTGCTATAAATGCTAATTTTTGAATCACGCGATTTAACCTTAACTATTTAAAATTAAAAGTAAACGCGTACGAGAGAAAAAAATAAATAAATAAAAAAAAAATTAGTGAATTATATGAAGTTGTAAATGACCTGAAAATATGAAATGTTACAAAAATACCATATTACAGCATAAGCTAATGAGAAGGTAAAACTTACCACAGTTAGTCCATAATACATATAGCTTGTCCAAGTTTAAATATTGCTCTACCAATCATAATGCTGCAGGTTAAGAAACCAATCTGCATTACAATACTGAAATAACAAGAATAAAACATACAATATATATACCGTATCATAACACAAAGGGTCGTACCTTGTTGCATTCAACTATAATTACAAAGTGGGAATGACTAATGAATTACCTCAACCAAAGCAAGTGTATCATGGTTAGGAGACAATGTCGGCTCAACTCTTTTTGCTGCTAAAACTTCCTCAAGGGTCCTATTAAAAGGAAAACGAATAAGAATACAATATTGAAAATTGTGAACTATAATGTAACAAGACTTTGCATACCTCGCCAAAACAGGTATTTGACATGATTAAAACAAGAATTCAATCCAAACGGTATCACAAACGATGATCCATGGAAAACCGCTTTTATAAGGTTGTAAATTATCGATTGTTTTTACTACTTCTGTACACAAATGACAGCTTCAAGCATGCATGATTTCAGCATTTCAGTAGCAATTGTTGTTAATATCCCTGTCCATTGAGCTCTGACAATCACAATCCAAATGAAATAGTCAGTCTGAAAATCATTCTCTGGCTTAAAGAATGTGTTTTTTAGTTCAGACAAAAGAATGGAATGTGTGTTTCTGTCTATAAGGACGTAATGTTTGAAATATAAAGAAACAAAGATCATATGCTCATCAACTTAACACCAGATATATTAATGAATCCCAAGTTCAAGACACAAAATAGTACCTTCAACAGGCTTAACCTTACAAGCATAAAGTAGCTCCTCGTCTACCCCGAAATATGTATCATCCAATGAATTGGCATTACAACCTCGACCATGAACCACTTGTTATAGCCCTGAAGAAAAGATTATGGAATAGGTCATTTACTATTATATGATAATCAAAGGCAGAAATATCCTAACAAAAGTTGCAACATAAATATGATAATCTCGGCCACCATACCAAGAAGCCATGTCACGTGGGACGATCGTTGCCTTGTGAACCGGGTGGGCTCCAACAGTGTGAATAGTTATAGCAGTTACCCAACACATTATCCATCTCTATATAAGAAACCGTTATTTTGCAAAAAAGTAAAAGAAAATACCATTGAAATATGAGATTCCATTATTTGTCTTCTTCCTTTAACATCTGGGTTAGGAACCGCGACATGACGGTCAAAACAAACATTTCTTTAAATTCACTACCACTGCACAAGAAGAATGGGACACCTGCTTCTCCAGCTATAGCTCTGGCTAACATGGTCTTTCCGGTCCCGGTTGGGCCCACAAGTAAAACACCTTTTGGGAGCTTCCCGACCAAGACGAGTGAAGCGCTACAATAAGTGAATATAAACGTTATTACTTTGGCTTTGTTTATAGATAAAGAAAGAGGCGATTAAAAAAGATGCTTCTTTTTAAAATGTAAACCAATGCTGCATCCAACATATAGTTTCATTATATGACGTTGACAGACGTGGCTAGAGTAAGAGTTTAATCAAAAGGTTTGATCAGTGATCTTGATCTTCTTTAAGACCACGCAATCGTTTATAATGAAAGCATGATGATTTCATGACTAGCTAAAGACCAAGTATAGTTTATATGAAAACATACTAAAACTTAAGATAACCTGGCTAACATCTATTGTACTTACTAGACTGATCACCAAGCGCAACTAACTATCTCACGATATATACACACCACCATCTATCTCACATAGAGCTGGGATTTAACTACGCGAAGAAGCTAAAAATGAGAAGAAAAAAGAGGTTTTCTAGAAATGAGAAAAAGCTAAACAGAACCAACATGTGATTCTAGAAAGAAGAAATATGTATCGAATAAGCTCCAAAAAACAGCTAAAAATGGATAGAAGGGAGTGTGTTTTATACCTTAGGGTCCCTGATGTAGTAAACAATTTCTTCAAGCTCAGATTTTGCCTCATCTACTCCCTTCACGTCGCTAAATGTAGTGTTAGATTTTGCCCATTTCTGTTTATCTCACGATCTAATTCCATTTCACTTTCGGCAAATAACTAATTCTCCAACTAAAATTTACACAAACGCACAATTATCTTCTCCAGTCACTTAAACACTTATTCGCATTCATTTCTTATCAAACACATAGCACAAACATGAATTAAAAAGCTCAAAAGAAAATAAACAATAATTACCGCCACTCTTTTTGAGCCAAACACTCCGAAACAACTACTTACCAAAACAGACACAACAAATTAGGGCAAAATATCACAAGCAAACAATAACTTATCATAAACGAAACAAACACAACTGAAAAAGAAGTATTAAACCTTGATGAAAGTGATTTGAACGGTAACAAACAGTGGCAAAGTGGTTGACGATGCGATTGACGGCGAACGGTGGCGATATGGTGCGGTGGAAGGAAAATTGGAATCTGAAAGTGTTTTTTTAATGTGAGAATGTGGTAATAAATGTGAGAAAAGTGAAAATATCTGAGTTAAAGTGAAGAGTGAATTTTGAAAATGTGGTAACAATTAACAAATGGAAAATGTTAAAATACTAACGCTTAAATCACAAGGTACGGTGGCTGATGGCTTGAGCCATCGGCGAAAACGCCACCCCACGGCGCGAGAACCACACCATGGGTGGCGTTTTCACCTCTCGCGCCGCCACCACCAGCCGACGCGGTGGGCGAAAACGCGACTTGAAAACACGAGAAGCTGTACCGCTTCTCGCGTTTTCGCGTTTTCATATTTATTTATTTTTTTTATTTTTAAAAAAAAAAAAAAAACTAGCCGTTGGGGGAGCGAGATATTTCGAAAAAGAAACGAAAGATTTGAAGATTCTTACTTTCGACACTACGGGGATGAATCCGGAAGACGCGACTAGGATCGAGGCTTTGAAAGAGAAGGTCCGGGCGACGTATTTTAACTTTTAAATTGTTGTCATATTTTATTTATGTTTATTGTTTTTTTCTATATAAGTTTATGTTTTTTTTAAGTTTATGTAATGTTTTTTTAAATTAATGAAATTTAAGTTTTAAGTTTATAAGTTTTTTTTATATAAAAATGAAAAAAAAAATAGAAAAGTACTCCATAACACCAAAAAATGTTGTGTTAACCAAGGAGCCACTTTTTGGTGTTATGGGAGTTTTTGGTGTTGTGGAGAAAAAAATACACTTTAATGACAAATAATTATGAAAACTAATAATGATTACTTAAATACATTCTTGATTTAATGTCAAAACTACATTAATGTATAAACCGATCATGATACAATATACAAATGTTGGACAATGGTTGATTGCAAGGTCATTGTCACACCCAAAGTCCAAACTAACCTTAGCAACTATGCATTAGTCCCTTTAATCATGCACGGCACATCATATACTCTTATCTAGACATGTAAACGTGTCGAGTTGAGCTTGAGCTCGATAAAACTCGAGCTTGGCTTCACAAACTTAGGCTAATAAACTTGAGCGTACGTAACTTGATAACTCGACTAGCTTACATGAAACATACTCGTGCTTGGCTCGAGGCTACTTAAGATCAATTCAAGCTCGACTCGTAAATGAACTTACAATATAATTTGGCAAACACATAGACGCTTTTTGCAATTTACTCCTAAAAGACTAAGTAACGCTCGTTTTTATGATTATACGTTTTATTAACCGTGTTTGCACAACTGTTGCTATTGCAATCGCTGCAGAAACATGCTCTCCTTTCACTGTTTTACCTGCTTTAATGAATAAGTACCGTGTACCTGAGCTAAACGTACAGAATGGTGTGCTGAAGTCCTTATCTTTTCTTTTTGCGTACATTGGTGAGATGGGCAAGGACTACATCTATGCAGTGACTCCATTACTTGAGGATGCTCTTATGTGTTGGATTATGGTAGTCGAAAGCACGAATACATTACGAATATAAGTGAGCCTATTGGGGGCACACACGTTAATACACGGAGAACACGTTTTATACTTCACGTTAAAAATAAAATAAGGACTAGAAATAGACAAACCGGAACCACAAGGGCACACTAGATGCTGGCCGAATTCTATGAGAATTAAAGGGGTTGGTTTCGTCTATTTGGGAAACAAAAGAAACGAGTTGTAACGGGACTAAGACTTGTCTCCTAGTTGGATATGGCTAGGGATAAAGGGTTATATATACCCCTCATCCCATAAGCTTAAAACACACGACATATCCTCAAAACCAAAAACATCATTCGGTTTCTTTATTTTTGTTTCCTGCCGAATTCAACAAAAACCTTTCAAGAGGTTTTATGTTTTTCGGTACTTGATTGAATATTATATTCATTTAATCCTTTCAAGCCAAGTTCAATAAAAACAAACCAAGAAAGATCAAGTGTGATTTACAAGGAGTTTTGTTTTGTTACTGTTCGTGCGAATAAAAAACCTCAAAAGAGTATTCGGGTTTTTTTTTTTTTGTTATTTCGGTTCTTGTTTATTCGGTTATTAGCTCAAGTGTTTGCGTGGTAATCGGGGTTAAAACAAAGGTTGTTAGTTAGTGAAGTTAAGCCTAGCATAGCTTAACGTGTTCGGTTGACGTGATTGTGTGAGCAACCGTAGAGGCAATTATTTTAGTTGCTTGTTTCGTTTTCTTGATCATAATTAACAAAAGGTACGCGTTTCTTTTACCTTTTATTTGTGTTAACCATATGCTATTACTAGGTCCTATCCGCTGCGTACTCGTGGCTAAACTAGTTACCTAAGTATTTAAATCCCAACAGTGGCATCACGAGCCACCTCGTTTTAGCTTTATGTGTTACAC